>CAUYQG010180652.1:0-10519 GCA_963574415.1 Tarsius wallacei | reverse complement strand
ATTTCTGTGAAAATGGAAGCAGACAGGTGAAAGGTCAGTTAAGCTGGGGCCTGTGCCTCGTGGAGATAAAGGTTGATGTCATGTGTTTTAGAAAAGGAGATGAAGTGACACCAAAGTCAGACTTTTCTCTTCATAATTTTCTAGAGCTTATCCTTTTTGTTTGTTTTGTACTTGCCTTTTCTCTATAAATCTATAAACAGTGTTCATTGCTAATTAGCCATTGATAATACATACATGTTTGTATTTTTATTAATGTAAGAAAAGTTAACTTTAAAATGAAGTTAATACTCTGAAGGTCAAGTAAATCTATTAAATTTTATTTTTGACTGTATTGAATAGTATATCAATGTACTAAATAAATGTTTGATTGTATCCTTCTCCTACTTTTAATGAGATTGGCTTTCATATGTAAACATTAAATGTTATGGTGCTTGCTGATATCTAAGTTGAGATAGACAATTTGTATACTATTCATAGTATAATGACACAATTTAAAACTCAAGAATGGATATAGAATTTTATAAAAATATATTTTTGGCATATTTTAAACTATTTTCTTCATATATGATTTCTTATATTATGGTATTTCCTAAAATCATGATGACTTTGTAATCCAGGAAATAATCCTCTGGTGTGGAATATGATTATTTCTATACACTACTTCAGATGATTTGCTGATATTTGGTTTATGATTGTTACTTCTATGGGTAATAAATATAACGTTGATCTGAAGTTTTCTTTTCCTATGTATATGCTTATGGCTTCTAAAAATTTTACTGTAGCTTTATGAAATTAATTATTATTTTATTAATAATAATAAAAAATTAATTCTGTAAATTTTGGAAATATTTAAATAAGATGAAGTTTTTATTTGTTTTTTTAACTCTTCAAGGCCCAATAGTTACTTACTCATGAAAATATTCTGGGAGTATACTATCTTGAGATCATTATTATAAAATATTCTTATTGTTTATTATAATTGCTTTTTTATTCAGACATATTACCAATTCTATATTAAATTTTTGTATTGTCTTACTTTGTGAATTTAGACATATCTTTTATTTGATTATTAGCATAGCTTCATAAAACTCTAAATGTACATTTGTCTTCATTCTAACTAATATAATTTTGCAAGTGGACTTTATGTTCAAACATCTATTATTAATATATAATTTATTATGCTATAAAAAAGTTGCCACTGCTATATATAATATATTGAGATTTTGATTTGTCCAGTGTATGGTGTATTTGTAATGTAGTTTTTGATTATATATAACAAATGGACTGCCCTGTTTATAATGCCAAACATGTAATGTATTTTAATTATGAAAAATCTCAATTATATACTTAATTATTAAATAAATTTTTAGACATCTATTGACTCAAAATAATATTAATTGTTATCTTTCTAATGACTCTACTAATTTGTGGAGATCACACATTTTATTTTAATAGTTTAAACTTTAATTATATACTTAATTTTTATCAATATGTCAATAACTTCAATAAATTGTTTAAGTATATATTTCTAAAAAGTTTACATGGATGGAAGACATTCTTGGTGGTTAATCAATATTATATGTGCTTTCTTCTATCTAAGAAAATAAAAAAGTCACATATGCATATTTGGTACTTCTCCTTTCTCCTCTTCCTCTCTGGACTTGGGTGTGATGTCTGAAAGTAGAATAGCCATCTTGCAAACATAATGGCTACTGTAGTTCCTATGGACCAGGGTCTGGGGCATAATTTTAGTTGGATACTAGTGTTAAAAGGTTCTCATGAGATTGTGATCAGGAAACTAGCCTGGACTGGGTTCTCCTCTGAAAGCTCAACTGAGGGAGGATCTACTTTCCAAGCCAACACATACATTTCCTAGAAGAATTCAATTCCTTGGTGTCATTGAGCTAAAGGCCTTAGTTTCTCACTGGATCTTCCTTGCTATCTGGGCTTCTCCATAGAAAAGCTTTCAGCATGGCAGGTAGCTTACCTCAGAATGAGTGAGAGAAAATTGTCAGATGGAAGCCAATCTGCCTACAATCTGATTTTAGAAGTGATAGCACATCATTTTAGTAGTATTCTATTCACTATAATAGAATATCTCTCCCACACTCAAGAGGAGGAGATTACACAAAGATATAAATGCCAGGATGCCACCTTAGAGGGTGCCCACTGCAAGAATAAATGCCGAAAGCTTAGAATTACAGCAGAGCACTATTTCTTTACTTGTGGGGAAAAATAATTAAAACTACCAGTTATCTATTGCATTAGATTTCTCATAACTGCCATAAAGAAGTTTATAGATGCATACTTTACATGGGTCTCTTTGGATAATTCAAGAATGCTTGGAGGGGCCAGACATGGTGGCTCGTGCCTGTAATCTCAGTAATTTGGGAAGCTGAGGCAGAAGAATCAGTTGAGCCCAGGAGTTCAAGATTAATCTGGACAACAGACTGAAAACTTGTCTCTAGAAAAAATTAAAATGAAAAAAAATGGTTGAATGTGGTGATGCACGCTTGTAGTCCCAGCTACTCAGAAGGCTGAGGCAGAAGAATCACCTGAGCCCAGGAGATTGAGGCTGCAGTGACCTGTGATCATGCCACTGCACTCCATCCTGGGCAACAGAGACCCCGACTCAAAATAGAAGAAGGAGGATGAGGAGGAGAAGGAGGAGGAAAAGGAAGAAGCGAAGAATATTTGAAGAATCATTAACTTAGTGCTGATGACATCCTTAAGCAGCGGCATTAGTCCTAAAGTTCTAAGTCTAGAATTCTTATGGTGTGATTCCTACTCCTAAACCCCTCCCACCCTCCAAAAGTGGATAATATTTAATAGAATTGTCAAGTTACGTTAGTCAGCCTGAATGACATCCTCAAATGATGGCATATTCTCTAAGCTTTCCTGTGTCTAGAGAATGGTACATTATTCTAAGTATAATAGATTTGACTCCCTCTGTCTTTTCCTCTCTTCCTCCCCTCTTCTTCCTTGCTGTTTTTATCATTTCTTACAAAGTCTGTGATAATTACTTAAGCAAATATTTAGTACCTTGATTCGATTTGGTTTTCTGTGGTATTAAAACTTCTATTTAGTATCTCTGCAAAGAGTTTGGCTGTGTATGTGTGTTTATATCTGCATGTACATTTTAAAAAATACTTATCTTTGGATTATTCATCTATTTTTATTTAAAAAAAATGTTTTGTAGAGTCAGATTCTCACTATTTTGCCCAGGCTGGTCTTAAATTCCTGGCCTCAAGCAATCCCCCTGCCTCATTTTCTCAAAATGCTGGGATTATAGGTGTGAGCTACCATGCCTGGCTTCAGATTACTCATTTTTAAAATATATATGCAGTGTATTTTCAAATTCTGTGAAGAGAAAAGTTTAAACTTTATTGTCTTTCATAGGACTTAATTTCCTTTGATTTTAAAAGATACGGATATGGGATATACATTTCTTGGCTCTTTCTTAAAGGATAGAGGCTTGTATTTATCACAATTAGGGATGGAAATTGACTCTCTTAGATACTGTGGGTGTTTTTAGTTCCATAAATTGTGTATATTGTTGCGTGTCAGGGAAATTAACTGCTTCTGCAACGATTTCCTTTCTGTTTCAGTAAGGGCATTGAAAATGAGAGCTCTTGCACACTATACTAGTTTCCTAGTATTACTGCATCAAATTGCCACCAACTTGGTGGCTAAAAACGATGGAAATGTTTTGTTTCACAGTTCTGGATTCCAGAAACTGTCTGAAGTCACTATTACAGAACTGAAATCAAAGCGTCAGCAGGGCTGCACTCCCTCCAGAGGCTTCAGGGTAGAACCTGTTAATTGCCTGAGTCACCTCTTGATGACCATGTTCCCCCAGTCTCAACTGCCGAGGTCACGCTCCTCGTGTGTGTGTTAAACTTCCCTTTCTCTCCCTCTTGTAGAGTCACGTGTGATTGTACTTAGGGCTTACCAGTAATCTAGAAATGTTCTCCTATCTCAAGATCCTAAATTTAACTACATCTTGCAAAGTCCTTACTATATAAGATGACACTCACAGGTTCCAGAAATTAAGACATGGGCATAATGTTAAGAATCGTTATTTAGCCTGTCATAGACACTGAACCTCTTTCTTAAATAAACTCTGTAGTACCTGCTTTATTTGTCATGACACTCTGCCATTGCAACCACTGAAGTTATGACTCTCTTGCAATCTCCTTTCACTACTGCTACATAGCCTTATTTTGCTCAGAACTACTGTTGTTTTGAGCTTGGAAGCTTTGAATTACTTTTCTGGAAAGTCTCATCTGTTTGTTTCCCAGTGCAGCTTTCCTTCACATGTTTTAAGTTTTAGGTTGAGTGATCACTCATTCATTACAAAAAATACACATCGGAACTTTCACCTTTATGCCTATTCTGGATCCTACGTGTATTATATTTGCAAAGATAATACAGAGAGTTTTGATATACTCTTTACTCAATTTTTGGAGTGTTAGGAATAATATGTAAAAAGGTGATCTCTTAAAAAAGCTAACTTCTATTTGAATTTCTCTGGTCATTTCTCTGTTATATAAAAAGAAAAATAAGCTATATGCAAAACTGTATGTCATCATTCTTGAAACTGAAGGATGATCCGTCTAATACAATAGGAAATCAGAAGTCACAAGCATGAAAATTAGGAGACTAGAGCCACCATGGTGACCTGAGACTGTTTGGGTAAGAAAACTATTGCCATTATTACATGTATTGTTTTTTTAAGTTAAACTTCTATTTTGCAATAATTTTATATTTACAGAATATTTGCAAAGATAATGCAGAGAGTTTTGATATACCCTTTACTCAGTTTTCTGGAGTGTTAGGAATAATATGTAATAACTACCATTGTATTAAGATACTATGATTTAAAACAAAAAAATATTGAACAGAAGTAGGTTTTTTGTTTGTTTATTGTTTCTTTCTTTCTATGGCAGGAGTTGGTGAGCAGACAGATAAAAATAAGTACTAATTCAGCATCTACTCTGGCTAGTCACAATACTAAGTAGTTTTCATTTTTTTTAAATATGGCCATACTGAGTTGAATAGTGTCCCCTAAAAATTCACATCCATCCAGAACCTATGAATGTAATCTTAATTGGAAATAGTATCTTTGCAGATGCAACCATGTTAAGATGAGTTCAGACTGAATTAAGATGGGCCCTAAAAACAATATGACTGGTGTAGTTACAGGAAGAAGAAAAACTGGAAAAAGAGACAGAGGCATAGAGGGAGGAGAATGCCATAATATGATGGAGACAAAGATTAGAGTTACACTGCTAAAAGCTAAGAAACAGCAAAAATTGTCAGCAACCACCAAAAGCTGGAAGAGACATTTTGGCTGTGACAGCTCTAGGAAACCAACACGATGGTTATTTCACAATCCTGACTCAGAGATTAGAAACTGAGTTTTGGGAGATTAAGTAATGTGTTCTAAATTATGCAGTTTAGTAAGGAAAGAGACTGTAATTTAAACTGAAATTTAGTTTTTGGAACATATTTTATGCTACCATTACCCTAGCAAGCTGATCTTTTTGGAATACCCAAATGTATAATATAGAGGGAGATAAACGTACGTCTAGAATTTTTATGAATGAGCAACTCACACATACATGTGTGTGCTCATACACACATATACTTTCAAACATGTCACTTTATATTTAGTACATATGAAAAACTTAATTACCCTTAATAAAATACCAGAGTTTAAAATTACAAAGCAAATCATTAAGAGAAAAAGACCTAGACTACAATCAGGCTAAAAATATGTGGCATATGTAATTGATTTTTGAGTAGAATGAATGGTTGTAATTAAAAGCAAGTAAGGTCAATGCCAAAACTAAGTCATAAACGCAGGGCAGCAGAGTTGTTGTGTCTGATTCATGTCTATTTTATAATTGATCTCAGTGTGTAGTGGATCAGATGACATTTCTGACCTTTATAAGCCACAACTTTCTTGGCAAGGGGAAGAATAAAGAAAAAAGAAAGATAAAATATTTAAGCCAGAATTAAAGAGATGGCAGGTACGCTCAGTACCATCTCCATAAAATCTGATAATGATCTCAGAACAATGCTTGGCATACATTAGGTACTCAATAATACAATACTTGGTAGTTTAATGACTGAAGGTCATGATCTTAGGAGTATCCAACTTTAAATTAAAAACTACCAGCCTTTACTGTTGTACTTGCTGGAAATTAACCCACATATAAGACTACCACAACTCTGCTTCCTGTTGTCTGTTCTTTTTTTGCTCCAATTTTCTTTTGACATTTTTATGTATTATATAAAACTGCTGACCTGCAAGACCTATAGGTTTGATACCACTCAGACATCTGTGGAAGAAATAGTTTTCTGTTAGAGTTTATTTCATAATTGACCAACCTACAGTCAAAAAAAGTCTATTCTGTACACTGGATTTGTGGATATGATACAACTGAGGAATGATCATTAAAATAAGGTACAAATACTACACAGACATCCAATCCCCAAGGATATCTCACCAGAAGGGGCTCCTGCCTTCCTCCTCTCCTTTGGCCATGAGGCTGGGCCTGCTCCTTTACTTCCCCTCTCTGCCTTTCTGATCATGTCCTTGCCCTAGAGTCCAGGACCTGAGGCAAGACTGAGAGTTAGATGTTTGTTTTTGTACTCCATTATAAAACTCTATTATAAGATGTGTCCTTTGAGTCTTTTTAAAAAAAGCTGTCCATCAACATGATTGTCACTACAGAAAACCTCATAGTAGAATGATTAAGAACTTTGTCTCTGGAGTCAATTGGCTGGATTTAAACTCTTGCTCTACATTTATGAGTTGATTGCCTCTGCTTTATTTACCCTTCTTAAACTCCATGATTCATCTTTCTTATCTATAATCTGGAGTGATAATAACCGTGATAACTAAATTTGATGTATTTCATCAAGTGCCTAGCTTGGACACATAGTAGGCTGCAGTAATCTTCGTGTTTTCAATGTCTTCTTTCAAAACATCTCCACATTCTCATACAGAGCGATACTCTGTGCCACCTAGGCAATAAGACAGCAATGGAATATCTCAACAACACACTGCTCAATGTTTTGGCTATGCAGCTTTAAATTGCATCATAGTATGTCATAAATAGCCTGATCGTTGGATCTGGACAAAACTTAGTCCATTCTTTGTCAAGCTTTGCTCAAATGTTAAAAATAATGGAGTGCAGGTTCTGTCTGAGAAAATGAACTACAGTTGCTTCAAAAAATAAAATAAAATAAAACATAAATTCTATAAGATGAAGAGTAAAACAATCAAGACTTATTAGTTCAAAGTGACTAAATGACCATAAATATATGGGAGAGGTTGCTCAAGGAAAGCATATAGGGTGATTGACAAGAAATTGATTCAGAGAGTTAAGTTGATGGAAATAAGAGTAAGGAGAAAAAGAAAATTAATTTTGAATGATCAGCTGTTATTTATATGCTGATTTTACATACAGTTTTTCATATAAATATTATGATAACCTTGAGGATTATCAAATATAATTTTTCCATGGTAGAGATAAAGAAGCAGACTTAAGAGGCTGTGCTTAACATACAGCTACTAAAGAAAGGGTTATATTAAACACAGGTATCTGTGTCACTGAAACATATGCTGGCAATTGAAGGGGAAAGAAAATCTTGGTATGAATAATGGAATAAAATGACACAGTGGCTGAGGCTTCTGGAAAGGCAAGGTTACAGAGTAGGTGGAATTTGCAGGTTAAGAACATAAACTACCACGGATAGTAATTGTTGAAGATTCTTTTCAATATCATTGGGGATCTGTCAGCAAAGAGGTAAAGACATTTAGAAGATATTAGAGATGAATACAGAAAGAGGAGAGTTTAAGGGATTCTGAGGAGAGAAGCAAAGAAAAAAGCTAATGAATATTGTGGGTATATGTTTGAAAGACAAAGTAGAAGTCTCAGCGACAAGTTATAGGAACATTCTCAGTAAAAAGAACAGAGTGTCAAAAGCATTCAATTGGAGAATGGCATGATATATTCACAACACTATAGGAAATTTGGTATTACTATGGCAGAAAAGTGTGAGAAAAAAACATGAGGTTGGAGAGTTGAACAAGGGATAGATGAAAGGTCCTTGAAAATGCATAATTCTAGAATAATGTTGACTAAAAACTATGGAACAATTGTCACACATTAGTACCAATTACATACTTTAAAGCAGGCATATCTAACCTGCAGCCTATGGGCCACATGCAGCCCAAGACAGCTAGTAATGCAGCCCCACAAAATCTTTTAGCATCATGTGGTTTTTAGCATTTATTTTCTTTGTAACCCCATATGTAATTTCAGTTTTGAAGTTGAAGCACACAAAGAGCAAAATTCAAACAAACATTTCTGACGAGCTGCCTGAGAACTCACTGAGAATTGTGACTACTTTCATTGAAACAGATGTTAATAGTTTTACAAAAACAAGGTCAAATTTCCCAAGTTTTATATTCAAATTTTTCTAAACTTAGTAATAAAAATATATTAAAAAGTTCTGTTATGTATATACACTAACTATATTATATAATTTATGCACAGCCCAGGACAATTCCTTTTTACTTGATGTGTCCCAGGGAAGCCAAAATTTTGGCCACTCCTGCTTTAAGGCATAATGTTAATTCAAATCTAAATCATTTATAGTGATCAGAAGATTTTTATTTTTAAACAGCATGGTTGTATTAACTTTTATAACAAATATTTTAAAGTAGAAATTGTGTTTAAAGAGAGTTTGGACTGGAGTGCTGGATCACCAATGGGGTAGCTTCAGAAATTATGCAGTGATGTGAAAATCAACTGACCTTAGGTGTTTGTTTGTACTGTTTATGAGCTATGGAAATTTTAGTGCACAAGTCAGATTCCTCCTTGAGATCTGGGATTTTTTTTCTATGTCTAAGAATATAAATGGCACAAAGTAGATATGAGCTTATTTGTTGATTTTTTTTGGTTCCTCATCCTTTCACATTCAAATCAAAGGGGAAGAAGTGATTATCTATGGACATTGACACCCTTCTCCCTCATGCGTCTGTTAAGCTGACTTGATCCTTAATCTTGAAGGCATGCAAGAACAAGTAGGAGTCACAGATTTGAAAAAAATCAGAGTATAATCCCAGTTGTTGATTAAAGAATCATAACCAAGGGGTGCCTAGAGAAGTTGTTGTCAATTCTGAGAGACATAATTTCATGCTTTTGCTCTAAAATTAAAATGAAACTTGAGAGTATATAAAGTATGGAGCAACCAAAGCCACCTTTTATCATGAGAGGAGAGTTTATGTAAAATGGAGTTCTACCGAGAGGAAAAGCAGCTCAGGTGTAAAGGAAAATAATTCTGGTAACATTGTTAGATATCTTGTCTTTGATTGTGCCTAAAGCTTGCCCTACTCTAGAACTTTTCCTAGAATATATATATATATATGTGATGTGAAATATGATTCAGGATTTGGTACATAAGTGGTCATCGCACAGATGAAGTTTAGGCCTTTCATTAGTCCTCACTTTGCCTGGTTTGGATTGATATTATGAGCCCCCCTCCCCCATGACAGTGTTCCATTACATCCAACCCCTTTCTTGTAGTATTATGATACATGTTCAGGATCCGCTTATTAGTGAGAACATGTGGTACTCAGTTATTTGTTTCTGTGAGAGATCACTGAGTATGATAGACTCTAAATCCATCCAGGCTGCTGCAAAATCCGTAATTCTGCCCATCTTTATGACTGCATAATATTCCATAATGTATATGTATCACATTTTTTTTTTATCCAGTCTACTTTAAATGGGCAGCATGGTTGGTTCCATGTTTTTGCTATTGTAAATAGTGCTGCAATAAACAAGCATGCACAGGTAACTTTTTTTGTAGAATTATTTGAACTCCTCTGGGTATATTCCTAGAAGGGAGATTGTGGGGTTGTATGGAAGGTCGATTTTTAAATCTTTTAGAAATCTCCACACTGTTTTCCAAAGAGGTTGTACTAGTTTACACTCCCACCAACAATGTCAAAGTTTCCCTTCTCTTCACACCCTTGCCAGAATTTGCTGTTTTTTGAGTTATTAATGCTGGCCATCCTGACTGGAGTTAGGTGATATTGAAAAACCATTGAATGCAGCTTTTATTTGCATTTCTTTGATGATTAGTGAGGCTGAGCATGTTTTCATGTAACTGTTGGCTGCTCATATATCTTCTTTTGAGAAGTATCCATTCATTCATTTTTTAAATAGGGCAGTTTGTTTTTTTCCTTTCAGAAAATTTGAGCTCCTTGTAGATACTGGATATTTGACCTTTGTCCAATATACAGTTGGTGAATATTTTTCCCATTCTGTGGACTGTCTCCTCATTCTCTTAATGGTTTATTTTGCTTTACAGAAGCTTTGCAGTCTGATGAAGTCTCACTTGTTTATCTTATCTCTTATGGCATGGTTTTTGGGGTTTGATCAGGAATTGATTACCTGTTCTAATTTCTGTAAGGGTGTCTCCTGTGTTTTCTAAG
>CAUYQG010180650.1:0-15398 GCA_963574415.1 Tarsius wallacei | reverse complement strand
ATTAGTTCCTCTGGGTATATTCCCCATAGGGGAATTGCTAGATCATATGGAAGGTCAATTTCTAGTTCTTTCAGAAATCGCCACACTGTCTTCCAAAGAGGTTGCACTAGTTTGCATTCCCACCAGCAGTGTAGAAGCATTCCTTTTTCTCTGCATCCTCACCAGCATCTGTTGTTTGTTTTATTAATGATGGCCATTCTTACTAGAGTTAGGTAGTATCTCAATGTGGTTTTGATTTGCATTTCTCTGATGATTAGTGAGGCTGAGCGCTTATTCATGTGTCTGTTGGCTGACCATATATCTTCTTTTAAGTAGTATGTATTCATGTCTTTTGCCCACTTTTTTATAGGGCCGTTTGTTTTTTTTCTTTTGGCGTGATTGAGTTCCTTGTAGATCCTAGATGTTAGACCTTTGGCAGATATACAGTTGGCAAATACTTTTTCCCATCCTGTGGGCTGTCTTGCTGCTCTCTTGATGGTTTCTTTTGCTTTGCAGAAGCTCGTTAGTTTGATGAGGTCCCAGTTGTCTTATTTCTTATGGTATGAGCACTTAGGGTTCTCAACAGGAATTGGTTGCCAATTCCAATTTCCATAAGGTGTCTCCTGTGTTTTCTGATTCTTATAGTTTGAGGTTTTATATTAAGGTCTTTGATCCATTTAGAGTTAATTTTTGTGTATGGTGATAGGTAGGGGTCCTGTTTCAATCTTCTGCATGTGGAAATTCTTTATCTATTTTCAATTGAATTATTTGATATTTTTTGTTGTTGGGATGTAAATTTTCTTCATATATTCTAGATTTTAGCATCTCATTAGATATATGATTGCAAATATTTTATCTTGTTTTATAGGGTGTCTTTTCACAATATTGACTCTACCCTTTGACAAATAAACTTTTTTTTTTTTTGAGTTGGAATCTCACTCCATCACCCAGGCTGGAGGGCAGTGGTATACTCACGGCCACCCCAGTGTCGACCTGCATGGCTCAGGCGATCCTGCTGCCTCAGCCTTCCAAGTAACCGGAACTACAGGCTTCTGCTACCATGCCCTGCTAATTTTTTGAATTTTTGTAGAGATAAGGTCTCGCCAAGTTGCCGAGGCTGGTCTTGAACCTGTGGGCTCAGGCTAACCTCTCACTTTGGTCTCTCAAAGTGCTGGGATTACAGGCTTGAGCCACCATGCCTGGTCAAAAAACTTTTAAAGTTTGTCTATTTTTGCTATTTTTGCTTTGTTTTTATGTCACATCAAAAAAAAAAAAAGCCCAATTTAATTAAATGACTCCTTGACCCAATTTTTTTTTTGTTGAATTTACATAGTTTTGGATCTAAGGGATAGTTTTAATGGCAGAAAAAAAGAAGACCTCTATGGTGGGAAAAAAGTGAAGGAGAAGAGAGTGGTGTGAGATTAAAGTCAAGGGCCAGACAATTTGGGGCTCTATTGGACATGCTAAGAAGTTGTAATTGTCTTTAATTTCAATGAGAAATCATTGAAGAGTTTAAAGACCGTAAGTGATAGAATATGATTTACATTTCTAAAAGATCACCTGGGTGTTGTGTGTTGACTAGGTTTGGGGAGATCAAAATTGAGTGAAGGGTAATGACTTAGAAATATTTTTCTTGTTTTTTAGGTGAAATAATTTGGTAGATGTGGAAATAAAGTCATGGACTGATTCAGTGTTTATTTTGACACTAGTGCAAATATGATTTGCTGGTGAGTTGGATGTGGGGACTGAGTGGAAGTGAAAAACAAAGGGTGATGCTTTCTGATTTGTGTGACTTTATATATGTTCCATTTTCTAGAATGAAAATTCTTGGAGACAAATGGGATTGAGTGTTAGGAATCAAGAATACTGTCTTGGCCAATTTAAGCTAAGAAGGCTTTTTTGATATCAGTGCTAAGGAAGCACTTAAATGTGCGAGTCTGATGTTCAGTAAGAAAGTTAAGGCTGGATATATACATCTAGGAGTCATCATCATACAGCTGATAGTTAAAGCCATGCAAACAGATGGGAGCACCTAAGCATGTTTACTGAATGTGTCACTGTGCATTTGAAATACAATCAAAATGAGGAATTCCTTAATTCAACTTAGCATTCTTCAATCCCAAAATTTGAAGTAAATTATTTATTGTCCTAGAAAGCTTGTTTTCTTTGTTTCTTTTTAACTAATTCCCTTTATATGCCTGAGTGTTATGCATTGGAAAGACACAACGTTGAAATGACCGCTAAGGGATAAGACATAAAGGGTAGGATGAATAACAATAAAAAAAGATGTTTTTTGACTCAAGAGCCATGAAACAAACTATTAAGAAAACTAAAGATTAATAAAAAATTCTGTGTAATAAAAATATAGTAAATGAAAAGAAAGGTAAGCATTATTCCATGAAAATACAGCAGAAACAATCACCAACATTTGATCTTTAAAAGTGAACAGGAGGCCAGGTGTGGTGGCTTATACCTATAATCCCTGCACTTTGGGTGGCCGAGGTGAGAGGATTGCCTGAGCCTGCAGGTTCAACTCAAAAAAAAATTAGCTGGACATGGTGGTGTGTGCCTGTAGTTCTAGCTACTTGGAAGACTGAGGTGGAAAGATCACCCTAGCCCAGCAAGTCGAGGCTGCAGTGACCAGGAGCATGCCACTGCCCTCCAGCCTGGGTGACAGAGAATTCAACTCAAAAAAAGTGGACAGGAATAAATTTTAAAAAAGCATAATGCATCAATAATAAAGTGAGAAAAGTTGGTGTGGACAGACAAAAATAGAAAAGACTATTTAGCCTTCTCCCCTATTTTGGGAAGGTGAATTCTCTCTCTCTCTCTCTCTCTCTCTCTCTCTCTCAGATTCACCTCCCCAAGATAACAAAGCAATAGCCCCAGAAAGTAAATCATATATGATTTGTTAAACTCTGATGTGACCACGTGACTCTTTGAGCTATTGTCACCATGTATCCTAGCTTTGCCCTCCTCTACTACCTTAGGGAGGTGAATCTCCTCTCTCTCTCTCTCTTAATTTACTTTCTAAATAAACTATATTTTTCGATATAAAAAAGACTATTTAGCATATGCACAGGAAAGGTCCATCTCATAAGAATCAAGACAATTTAAATTCAAGAAAACATGATGAGCAGATTAATTTTTACCTCTAATAATAGCAAATAAGTCTTAAAATCATAACAGTATTAGCAAAGTAAGATGAGTCTTGCTCATTTGTGTATTTTTGGCTGTATTGAAGGTTAACACAAAGTTTTAAAAAGGCAACTCAATCAAAATTTAAAATGTACATTTATTTCGTCTCACTGATTTTGCTTTCAGAAACTAATTTTAAGATAATTTCTAAGTATATTTTCTCCTGTATGATTTCTAAAAAGTTTATTTTAAGTATTTTTAAATAAATAAATAGTGAATAATAGATTTACTATGCTCTGATTACACATTAAGATAATTATATAGTCATGTGTCATATAAAAACTTTTTGGTCTAGGACAGATTGCATATACAACAGTGGCTACACTGGTTTATAATATAGAATTTTGACTTATGCAGTGGAATTTTTTTTTTAAGAATTCAAAAATGTTTCACTTGCTATCATTAGCAAGCTTCTGTTTTTATAAATGCTAAGTAATATAAAATTTATGTCCAAGTGTTTTTGGACACCAAAATGTCAATTCACTGGAAATAAACAAAGAACAAATTCACAGCTAGCAAATGGTTAATATGCATATGATATTTAATTTGCAGAAAATTGAAATAATCTTATTTGTTGCTTAATTAATCTCTGAAGATGTTAACCTGATGTTAAAATATAAATCAGTATCTGAGAACATTTTAGTAAGATTATTGAAGGTAAAATAGCACCTAATGTTATATTTTTATAGAAAATATCATACTTCTAAAACTTTGCTTCTTCATTCGTCTCAACTCAAGAAAATTAGAGTGTAACATGAACCCTAATTATAATGATTGAGGCTATGAAATGCCTTCCAAGAAAGAAAGAAAAATAATAGCATTCTTTTATATCAGCTACAAAAGAATAAAAATTAAAAAATTATAATACAATATGGATTACAAATTTTATTATTTAATTGTATATATGTCAGAAAGCTGAAAAAATTTTATTTCCCTTTAAAAAAATACTAATGTTTTGGAAATAGTGCTCTATAGTTTCTCCTTTCTTTCTAAAGTCTTGTCTGCTCTTTAAAAAATGATTATTTGACTTCTGTCAGACTCTGTGTCAAACATCTGAACATATTTATTATAACATTGCCAAAGTGCACTACATTATTATAAACTTTCTAAAGGATAGGAAAAGAAAATGATCTTAGTAAATGTAAAATTGCAATAATTAAATGTAAAGGCTTCCAGTATATAAGCTGCCTATAAATCTATACAAGCTATGCATAATATTTTACGACTTTTTATCCCTTGATTATCTTCTTTTAGGCAAATGAAACCAGTTTTTCACACTGGAGCACTCACCCTTAATCTGTAGATCATCCTTATTCTTTCATGACGAGTGCCACAAAATCCACAAAACAAAGTGGCAAATTTTCCCCTGATACTGTGCCACATTTTTAGAAGTGGGACTGCAAACAGCCGATGACTCTTAATTTCTCTTGATTCTAGTTTCAGCTGTCTTGACAATATATTTTCATTCATAAACATGTGACAGGTAGACAATTTCCTGGATGAGTTTGCAATAATCTAGTGAAAAACTTCACAAAGCACCATGGTAATCTGGGCAAAAATTCATAATCTTCCTAAATGATATATTTACTGTCTCTAATCACAAGGAGCTATTGGTCACAGTGAGGCCTTTGACAGAAAAGTAGGGCTGAAAAACAAACAGAAGTAACATCATTACAATGGATGCAAAAGAAACCTCAGGAAATCTTAAAAATATTAACCTGCTTAGGTTGCCTTCTCTTCATCCAGATTCTCTAGAAAATAGAAACCTAGGCATGGGTTAAGTGTTTTTAATTGGGTAGGGCTGATTTCAATACAATGAGAATGAAAAAGAAAATAAGTGAAGCAAGGAAGGAAGAAAAACAATCAGGATGTCATGATGCCGTATTGTACATTGATTCTCTTGTTACTAAATTTGTACAGTAATAATTTCCTCTTTATTATGACATTTACATTTTTAAGAAAAATGAAGAGATGTTAACCTGAACTTATAAGATGTCAGCATCTTCCATTGTTGGGATGCTTCAATTCCACTTCAGTAGAAGATTTACCTAAGTGACCCTCAAACTGTAGAAACAGAAAATGGTTGAGGGAAAGCTGTGCAGAATTTGTACTCAGCACATCTGAGTTCTGATTCAGTTGTGCCATTTAATTGATTGAACCTCAGAAAAATAAAATGTGTAATGTCTACTTCATGTAATCATTGTGAGGTTTAAATAAGCATTTGGAATTACTTTAAAAATAATTGATATTGTGCAAATATGAAAATTATGATGTTTTACTAAGAAGAAAAAAGAATTACTATTTTCAAAGGCTTATAATCTCAGTCATTGTATGTCCATTATTTTATTTAGTCTCTTCAAGAGCCTTGTCAGATAATTAGCCACCTAAAAATAGTCTAACCAGAGTCAACTACATTTATATATTCCCTAGAGATTCTGTCTCTAAAAGTAAAAATGTTCCACCAGCAATTTTGACTTCATTTACTTCAGTTTCCTCGATTTCTCTTTTGCCTTCAATGACACATATTAGATTTATCTAGTCACTAATGCTCTATTTCTCATGGATATTAAGGACTTTTTGCGAAACTAAATTAAATAACTTTCTCGGGTATCTATTTTTCAACATTATTTTTAGAATAATTTGTTTCATAAGCTCAGCACCTATATAGTTTTGGCAGATAAATCTATATTCAAGCCCAACTAACTGGATATTTCCAAGAAGTAGATACTAGAACCTTTAAATAACGATTATTTTGCCTTTCTTCTATAAACACCCTTGAAATGATTGCTCTTCAATTGACAAGATTATTTGCTGTAGCAGTCCTTTCAACCCTGCAGTCTATAATCAATTTACTTTGGCTGATGTGACAAACTAAGGAATGTAAGGGGGACGTTTGTCTGGGAAATACTTACTGGTGACAATAATGGTAAATGAGAAAGGAAAATAATTATTTTAAGTTTTATTCTCTTCAGCATCAACCTTAACTTCAAAGAAAATAAATATTCACACACATATATGTCTCAAGGTATGCATGAGAGAGAGAAAGAGAGAGAGTGTATGTGTGTGTGTGTGTGTGTGTGTGTGTGTGCTGTTCTTGGTGGTTTTTTGGGGGTATAATTAAGTAGGTGGTACTGCCATTATTTTTCAAATCTTAAAATCTACTGCCAAAAGTTTTCAAGTAAGTGTTATTTGTTTTTACAACATATTACCCAGTAATTACAGAAAAGTGTTTTCAATTGAGAGATAAAAAATATTTTATTTATGGTTTGTCTAAGCTTAGCAGAATAATCTTAAACATAACTTCTAAGAAGTTAATTCTTTGCTCTACTTGTGAGGAAAATTTTCCAAAATAAAAAGAAATTACTTTCACATTTAAAGATGACTATATAAATGATTGAACCTATAGCAGTGAGTTAATGTAATATGCTACTTAGTGGTTATTCTTCCCATGTTCTCTCTCAAAGTTTTTTTGACAAGGGTCACCACATCAGCAATCTCTTTTAAAAGGAATTATTAGGAATGTCTAGAGAAAACATATAGATAATAGACTTTGAATGGGTCAATCCTGTTGGTTTAGGATGTATACACTGAAAAATGAAAATGCAAGTCAAAGCTCAGTCAAACATCAAAGTCCCTGCTGGGCATAGTGGCCCATGCCTATAATCCCAGCATTTTGGGAGGTTGAGGTTGGAGGATTGCTTGAGCTCAGGATCAATACCAGCTGGGCAACATAACAAGACCTTGTCTCTAAATAAATAAATACATATAAAAATAAAATTAGCCAGGTATAGTGGCACACACCTGTAGTCCTAGCTACTCAGGAGGCTGAGGAGAAAGGATTGCCTGAACCTGGAAGGTCAAGGAAGCAGTGAGCCATGATGTGATCATAATGCCAGTGCACTTCAGTTTAGGTGACAGGGTGATACTTTGACTTAAAAAAAAAAGAAAAAAAAAAAAAAAAAGAAAAACTCCCCAATCAGTTCCATTCTAGGAATATATTTAGTTCAAAGGAGAAAAAAATTCAAGAATCAGAATAAAATGCTTAGGACAAGACATTATTTTTTCTATATAAGCAACATTTTAGTTCACATAAAATCTAAAAGTGTATATCAATGCAAAGCACTGGAAAACAAAGTCAACCTTGAAGGAGGGTTGCAAGACTTATGCAGCAAAAAGGACCTACCCTTAATTAATGGGCTTCAGTTCCAGACTTGGCCAGACTCCTGGATACAGAGCAACTTTGGGTATATATGACATATAGTTAGAAATTGAATGAGTGAAAAATTGACCTCAATTACTCCTTACAGCAAAAGTATATGTTCTTTTGTATCTTAGATGGATTGTGGTGTTTGCACAAGAATAGTGTGCAAAAACCAAAAGAGATTGGAGACCCTTTAGATGCATCACTCTGAAGTAGATGGAATACTATCATAGACTCTTCTGACTAGTAGTATAAAGTGTTGTCCAGTGAAACCAGGAAAAGAATCAGCCAGCCTTTTGAGTAATTACATAATAGTTTCTTATAACAGGGATGTGTCATGACTAAGAAAGAACATGTCAACTTGTCTGCTTTGGTTCATAAAGATTTATCAATAAGCTTGAAAATTTTCAGGCCACTACTTTTCAATAACTTTTCAAAATATTTGGGCAGAGAGAAGAACACAACAGACTAAAATTTCCTCTTTTTTACCCAGACAACAGTAAAACTTGTCAGTAAACTTAGGAAATAAGTATTCTCAAAACTTTATCAAGTATGTATTTAAAATGAAAAGATGCTGTAGCTTACTCTAAAAATGCCTACAATATAATTGGAAGGATGGTATAACAAAGGACAAATATAATTAACATACTATAAATATAAGTAATTTCAAATTTATATTTTATATATAGTAAACTAAGAGTCAACACAAATTCAATATAATTTTGACAAGGGGATTTCAAATTTGGATATTTCTGGATTCAATTAGGGTTTTTCTTAAGCACACAGATTCCAGAGAATCACCCCACAGAGATTATGATACGTTAGGTTTGTGTTGGGACTAATATACCTATAAACATGTAAAGTTCTTCTGGTAACCAGCCAAATTTTTAGATCACAGTTGTTGTTCACAGAGAAGCTTATTTAAGATAAAACAAATAAAATTAGTTTTGAAAAAATTATAAATAAAAACACCTTTGAAAGATTTCAGAGCTTTACAGTTACTAGGTTCATTATTAAGAAGTGTCTGTGTTTCCACCTAATGATGAACTTCTTTTCAGCTTTTACCTGAAACAAGAGAGGAGAGCTGTTTTCCAAAAAAAAAAAACAAAAAAACACTCCAAGGAATGTTCTCTGCAGCACAATTCTTACACATTCACACAAATACACTCACTCTCATACCACTACTACACTATCTGATTTTGACAGGTAATATAGAACATAAGAGTCAGAGTAGGAGATTGATTCTCTGAATAACTTGTCATTCTGGCAACTGAATTTTTGAAAGTAAGCAAAGCCTCCAGTTACACTCATTGATAGAGACTCACTTAAAGCAAAAGTGGGACATTCCCCTAAATGATAAGGGAAATATTGTGCCAATAGAATGAGGGCCAAATCAGGGTAGACCAGATGGCTTTATGGGTGTAGTAAATGATCCACAGCGTCTAAAAGTCTAGGTTAGACTGGAACTCAGGTTCTCCCCTTGAGCACACTGATTGTAGGTGTTCTTCAACTCTTATTTAAGAAACACTGGAAATGCATGTTTTGTATTCTATGCCTAAACAGCAGAAATGCTATTTGAATGCAACTGTCATAAAAAGGAAAGGCATAATTTGTATAAAGTTTAGGTGAAGCAAAAGGTTAAAGGGTGAAAACAATATTTAGAATTATGGAAATTTATAAATAAAATTGGCTATTGACTCCCACACAACAGTGTTGATTAATTATATTAAAAGCTAAACCAAGAAATGGGTGGAAAAGCCAAAATAATTAAAAGGTTTTATTTTTACATTCCAGTTACATATAAGAAAATGTCCATGGAAGACATTTGTTATAATGCAGGACAAGTAGAAATTGATGAGGTATCTGCTAAAAATGGCCAGTAGGAAAGAGGCTCCTTAAGTATATATAAATATAAATATATGTGAGTGTATGTATACTGTAGATATAGCTAGACTAAACAACTTTTCAAATGCAAAGTATATTTTAACTTTCAAAAGACCTTTATCAATAGGTACTTGGACTGTTATTGCATGCAACAAATATATTTAATACTTAGAACACTTTTATGTGAAATTAACTTAAACTTCAGTATCTATGAGTTTTTAAAACATTTTTGTAAGTGTATTTTACATATAAATACCATAAGCCATGGACTATTTCTCAGAAAAAGCAAGTGTCTTAGTCTGTGCTGTTATAACAGAAAAGCACGGAATGGTAATTTATAATGAATACTCATTTCTTGGCTCACAGTACTAGAAACTGGGAGTCTTAACACAAGATGCTGGCAAACTTGGTGCCTGATGGGGCACTGGATTTTGTTCACAAGATAGAATCTTGAATGCTACAACCTTCAGAAAGCAGAAACATTGTTCCCCACAAGACAGAAGAACTGAAGAACCCAGAGAAAAAAGCAACTGAATTCACCCTTTCAAAATGGCAGTAAGTACACCCATGGGGGCAGAACCCTCCATAGCCCAATGACCTCTTAAAGGTTACAACTCTCAGAGCCATTACAATGGCAACTAAGTTTCAAAACAAGTCTTGGGGAGGATAAACATTCAAACCATAGAAACAATCTTTGTCCTGCCATTTTTTTTACTTATTGATTGGCTAAACTTAGAGAGAACACTCTGACACTGAGATAAACCACTGATTATTTCCACTGATTTTCTTGAAAAATTATAATTCACAGGGTCCTGTATTTCCACTTATTTTGATTACCTAGAGGACATATTGTGCTATGTGCTATGAATAATACATATATACAAGTGTTTCATAATTATTTGTCAGAAAAATATTAGTAAGAATTTCAATCAATAATCTTTTTAAATTTCTGTTCAACATTTCCTCACGGAGATTCATCCTCATATCTGCACTTTCAGGGTGGACAGTATGGTAATATCTTTATTTTAGTTAGATGCTTATTCTAAGTAGTTACTCCAAAGTAACCAAGCCAATGTTTTCAAAGGTCATATTATTTCTCTTTTCCTCTCATTCTCCTTCTCCCTCTCTCTGTCTCAGCATTGTTCATTTCCTTAGCTGCCTCTAAGGGATGGTACATTAGGTGCCCCATAGTCACTTGCTTAGCGATTTAGTAACTCAGTGTGAGTAGCGCTGCTTCCTTTCCTTTATATAGGAAGTCCACTCTGCAGTCTCTGATGATGGAGCTCTCTTTTTCCACCAACTGATGATTTGTAAGGTAGGAGGCAACTTGCACTGTCAACTGACTTTTGCAGAATACTCTTTGTCAAATGAAAACTCAAGGTACTGTGGTGAAAGAGTTTATCTGTGGACATTCTCTCCCAATCTCCTCCTCTTTGGATATATCATCACAGATTCTACTGGCTCCTTAATATTTAAGAGGTTGCTACTGCTTGTTAAACTAAAGTCCAGAACAGAAATTCTAGATTCTTCTGTCTCAAGTTACCTAGCATGAAGACTAGGATTGCAGGAAACATTCTTCTCTCCAAACTTGTCTGGGTGGAAGGTGATTTGGGAAAAATGAGAGAATAATATAAACTAATTCCTCTAAAATTCTCCTTAAACTTTCTTCTCCTCTTTTCTCTGTCCTCTGCTTTTACCCTGGAATACTTTATTACTCAGCAACATATTCTGTTTGAGTACTTCCTTTGAAACTACCATTTTTGTTTTCCACAATTCATATAAAGATGGTTACCAGGAAACAAAAATAGAAGATATTTTTCTGTCTGAAGTTATTAGGCTAATTAATAACAAGAGATTATATTTCATTCAATCATGCTACTCATTAGTTCATGATACTTTTTTGGAATATGGAATTATTTTTATATAATAGAACTATTATATACTAATGACATTCCTCTAGGCTTTTACAATTACTATGTTCTTCTACATAAGTATAATTAACAAATAAACTCAAAGTCTTTGCTATAGCATATAAGTCAGATACCCATTCATTTTACTGATGTTCTCCTTTTTTATTTCTTTGTAAGAGGAATATGAGTTAGAAGTCAGAGGGAGAGACAAGAAAGATAAGAATGTTTCTGACAAATAGTCTTGTTATAAAAATTTCACAAGTTTAATTTCTATGAGACTGACTTGTTCTCTTCTTAATGAATCAAAAAAGTCAACCACAAACATTACTCTCTACCATTATTTGTAGATATTATGGAATATTCTGCAGAGGAGTGAATATAAATACCTTGGATTATAATTCAGAAGTATAAGGCATGGACTTTGACTTTCTTTATTTGTAGTTCTCAAATATTAGCATTTGTCAGAAACACCCTGATGGTTTGTTATAACACAACTTGCTATAGTATCTATCCCAAAAAGTTTTTTTGTTTTGTTTTGTTTAAAAGTTGTGAGGCACAAGTTCATGTTTGCAGCATAAGTAGGCTTCATGCAGATGAAGAATGGGCTTCTAGCTGGCTCACTCTCCCTTTGGTAGTGGACCAGGTACTGCTTGTGTTGACATGTGCCCTCCTTCCTCCTTCTTCACTCTGGCTCCTGCAACTCATGATTTCCACCCTTGTGCTCATGTGACTAGTATTCAGGGCCCACTAATGAGTGAGAACACATGGTATTCAGTTATTTGTTTCTATGATAGTCCACTTAACTTAACTGTGATGGTCTCCAACTGCATCCAAGTTGCTACAAAGGCCATGATTTTGTCCTTTATGGCCACATAATATTCCATTGTGTATATGTACCACATTTTCTTTATATAGTCCATTTTTTATGAACATCTGGTTTGGCTCCATGTTTCCTATTGTGAATAGTATGTCTATAAACATGCATGTGCAGGTGTCTTTTTGGTAAAGTGATTTGTGCTCCTCTAGAAATATTCCCAGAAGAGGGATTGCTGGATTGTTTGAAAACTCAGTTTTTAGGTATTTGAGAAATTGCCATACTATTTTTCTGGAGGTTCAACCGGTTTACATTTCCACCAGCAATGTAGCAGTGTCCCTTTTCTCTGAAGCCACACCAGCACCTGTTGCTTTTAGACTTGTTGATTATAGCCATCCTTACCAGAGTTAGGTGGTATATCATTGTAATATTGATTTGCATTTCTCTGCTGATTGGTGAGTCTGAGTATTCATGCATTTGTCACCTGTGTGTTTGCCATCCTTAAAGAACTGTCTGTTAATGTTCTTTGCCCACTTTTTAATGGACTTTTCTTTATTCTTTTTCTTGGTCAATTTGTTTGCCTTCCTTGTAGATCATGGATGTAGGTCTTTGTCAGATGGATCACTTGCAACATTTTTTTCTCATTTTATGAGTTGTCCCTTTACTCTCTTGATGGCTTCTCTTGCTGTGAAAAAGCTTTTAGGTTTGATAAGGTCCCACCTGTTTATCTTAGCTTTCGATGAATTTGTTTTTGGTGACTTGGTCATGAATTCATTGCCTATTCAGATGTCCAGAAGGGTGTTCCCTACATTTTCTTCTAGAATTCTTATAGTTTGAGGTTTTACATTTAAGTTATGAATTTTTTTAGTTAAAAAATAAATTGAAACCCTAAACAGACCAATAACAATACAGGATATATTCCCTGCCAAAAACTGGTATGGACAAGATGACTTCTCAGTGAATTCTACAAGACATACAATGAAGAGCTGATACCAAACTTATTGAAAGTATCTCAGGCTATTGAGAAGGAATAAATTCTCTCTAGCTCATTACATGATACATGATACATGATATCATAATGAAACTGGTAAACAGCCAACAAGAAAAAATAATTATAGGCCAATTTCCCTGATGAACATAGATGCAGAATTCTCAAGAATAGTCTAGCAAATCAAATCCAACAACACATTACAAGGCTCATCTACCACAACCAGGTGGGCTTCAACCCTGGGATACTGGACTGGTTCAACATTCACAAGACCATAAACATAATTCAGCATATTAACAGTATAAAACTAAGAACCATATGATTATCTAAATAGGTGCAGAAAAAGATTCAGCAAAATCCAGCAACACTTGTTGATAAAAACCCTCAAACACCTAGGAATTGAAGGATGATTGCTCAAAATAATAAGAGCCATCTACAAACCTGCAGCCAATATTTTGCATTATGGGAAGAAGCTGGAAGCATTCCCACTAAGAACAGGAACATGACAAGGATACCCACTCTTACCCTCCTATTCAACATAGTATTGAAAGTCCTATCCAAAGGAAGGAAAAATCAGGAAGTTGGGAAATCAGGGATAGAAAACATCAACAAGTAAAGAAGAAAATTAGTATAGCATTTTTATCACAGAATAGGAAGTTTAATATTCAGAAGTAAGATTTTCAAGGGTATTGAAGCCATTTGTAAATTCCAAATGACTATTTTTAGACACTATATCTCTAAAGAACAAGTTATCTGATTTCAAAGGATTACCAATACATATCTAAATTGCAGGCTACTATTTTTGTTGAAAATGAAAACCATGTGGATGATATCTTTAATAGTGTTCAGATCAAGTAATGCATTGTGCCTGGTATATTTTTAGAAAAAATTTTATAAGAAGTTTGTAATGCATAAAAATGTAAGAAGGCAATGAGAATTTGGGCTACCCTTTGGTTATAAATCTGCATATATTTTCTCTTTTTGACAGGGGTTGCCAAAGGAAGAATTTTTTTTTTAAATCCGGCATATGCAAATCTCTTTCTGTATTAGTTACAGCTAGAAGCACTGACAGTTTGGAATAAAAAAAGAAGATAAAATTGTAGACAGAATACAAGATTTTTCACTATGCCATTGAAACATATTGAAAGACATTATGTCATCTCTAAAATAGCATTATAGAATTCAGTACCAAGTACCAAGTTACAAATGTCTTTGGAGATAGGTTGTTTAAAAGATAAGTGTTCACCTGTGCCAAACAGTTAAAGGTTGATTAAAGATTTTTATCCAAAGATTTCAAGTTACCCTTCAGATAAAAAACATTTCAATGTAAAACATATTCTTTGTAAAACATAAAATAGTAAAAATACAAAATAAAATTTCCTCTTTTCACAGTTTGCCCACATTATCTGAAGCCCCCTTCTCGAATATAGTCAAGATTAAACTTCTTTATGTATCTTTCCACAAATTTTATACAATCGTATAAATAAATATATATTTTTCACCTATATAGTTTCATTTTGGCAAAGCTTGTTTTTTACTTCATAGGTATGGCAAACACTAGCCATATCACAATACATACTTTGCCTTGATTTTTTTAAGATCTGTATATTATTTTATTGTATGGATAACTATAATTTATTTAATCAGTCTTCTGTTATATTTATGTTGTTTTCCTCAATCTTTTGCTATCATAATGTAATTCAATAGAAATTCTCAAACATGCATATTTTTCATAGACGCAATTTTAATATTTAGATGAATTACTAAGTATGGAATTGCTGATTGACATAGTATGTGCATTTTTAGTTTTGACAGTAGTTGCAAGTTACCTTTCAAAGAAGTAGGACCTGCTATGAAACTCGCAAAGAGTATATAAAAACACCTGTTTCTTCATACAATGGTCTTATCATTTTCATCCTCTGAGACTACAGAAAATCTTGACTTATGTATCAAGGATTTCAAGACACAATTCTGAATGGCATTTGATGGAGACACTGACTCATAAAAGCAACTTAGAATGAATACCAGTTGGAGTGAAACAAAAAAGAAAGCTCTAGAGCAATAGAAAAACTTTTGACTACAAAGAACGATAACTGGATACTGTTTTGTATAGTAAATATTCCCATAATTATAAACTTGCAAAATATCACTAATTTTGTCTTTTTTAGCAATTATTTTATGACACAACTCTTTTATTCTTTTATTTTAGATAATAAAATCTATTTAAGAAAATTTAAAATCATAGATATAGACTTTGTCACCCCAGTCTCTTTCCCTCTACAATTTTTTTTTTTTTTTTTGAGTTGGAGTCTCACTCTGTCGCCCAGACTGGAGTGCAGTGGCCGCTCCCGGCCACCACAGCCTCGACCTGCTGGGCTCCGGCGATCCTTCCGCCTCAGCCTTTCGAGTAGCCGGAACTACAGG
>CAUYQG010180645.1:0-14717 GCA_963574415.1 Tarsius wallacei | reverse complement strand
TAAGTGGAACCTGAACATTTATCACAATAGCACAAGGGAGGGATCGACAGTTGTGGTGCACTGCCAGGGGAGGGAGGAAGGGGGAGGTATGTAACAACATAAAGTGTACCTGGTCCTAAACCAGCAGAAGTGAGGACCAGTTGGAGGCCCATATTCTACCTGCACATAGATTACTTATGTACCTAATCCTGACTTGTACCTACATCTCTATAATAAAACAAAGTTATAAAAAACAAACAAAAGTCCTCCAGGAAGACTTGCATGCATGCAGACGTGTGAGTGTGCGCGCAAACACACACGCACACACACACTCACTCTAATTTTTTAACTGACACTTTCCCTTCAGATGTAAGCATGGTGAATTGGACCTAGGTGGGTTCCTGGAAGAAGCCAACATGGGGAAAAATTCAATCCATTCAACCTCTCAGTAAATTTTTAGTAATGCATAGTAAATAGCATCTGCTATGTTCCAAGTTCTGTTCTAGATGTTAGGGATATAGCAAAAAACAAATATAGCAGGTGAATACTGCTATGGTGGAAGTAAAGGCAGAAATATAGCTGGTGGTATAGGGAGCAGGGGCATCTGCTTCCATTGAGCGCAGTATCAAAAGTTGCTCTTTTTTGTAATGCTTAACAAGTAAACAGAACTTACAAGCATCCTAGATGTTAAGATTATAATGAAAATAATTTAAGAAGCTATGACTGAGACACACATCAGAGAAGTGTGCATAATCATAAACACAGCAATCCCCACACAGGCTGATCCTGATATTGGAAAGTATATATGCCTAGTTGCTAGAAGTTCTTAAGGTAATGGCTAAGACAATATAGGAAATAGGATCTATTCCTTTTAGGAAAGGAATCTGTAAATGTTGACAAGCATTTTCTGGCATCTGAGGCAAGGATCAGCACTCTTAACTTTCTAGGGACCAGAAACAACAAGCAAACCTTGGCCAAGGTGAAAATTTGGCATTCCTCATTTCTTACTTAACCGGAAAAGTTGAAAATTGAACAGTTTTGTACATGCAACCAGGAAATTATGGCTACAGAAGATTCTTGGCATAACTACCTAGCCCTCCCAAAGGCTGAAAGCTAAACATTGAAAGTATTCTGTAAGCAAATAGGTTTCTGCAGCTCACCTGGGAAGCCCAAAACAGGCTATGAATTGATATACTCTTTCCTTCTGGAGCCCACACCTGGCCATGAACAGTCTTTCTGAGTATAGCAGCCTCCATCTGACCTCTTGTGCATTCCACTGTCAGGCTGCCTTTCCTCCTGCATGCTCATTTTTACCTGCTCATTCCTGGGTAGCAACAAAGATTCCTAGAAGATGAAATTCTTAACCTGATATGTAGCATCAGAGTATAGAAGACACAGATCAAGTCAGAGGATCATTTGAGTCCAGGAGTTCAAGGCTATAGTGCAGGGGTCATCTCCCCTGGGGCTGTGGACAAGTACCGGGTTGTGGTCTATTAGGAAATGTGCCACACAGCAAGAGGTGAATGGGGGAAAAGTGAACACCCACTCCCCATCGCTTGCATTACTACCTGAGCTCCATCTCCTGTCAGATCTGTGATGGCTTTACAGTCTCGTAGGAACGCAAACCCTATTGTGAACTATGCATTCCAGGGATCTAGGTTCCACGCTCCTTATGAGAATCAAAAGCAACTACTGATCAGCACAATATATGCAATATGCTTGAATCATCCCGAAACCATTTCCTTCCACCTCCCATCCATAGAAAAATTGTCTTCCATGAAACTGGTCCCTGATGCCAAAAAGGTTGGGGACTGCTGCTATAGTGTACTATACTGCCGGTGGATAGCCACTGCACTACAACCTGGGCAACATAGTGAGACACCATCTCTGAAAAAAGAGAAGAAAAGAAAAAGAAAGCAAAGGCAGGCCCAGAGTTGCTTTCTGAGAGTATTAAACACAAGGAAGAATGTCAGGCAGATTTCATTTGCATACTTGTTTCTCCTGTGAGAATTGCCATACCTACAAGGGCAGTTGCAGTAGTACTTAATGAAGGGGCATCGTTCTTGACTACTATAATATATTCTTCCTGCAGCTAATGATCTTTTTAAAACAAAAAGCAGATTCTATCACTCCTGTGGATTCCCATGGCACTTGGAATAAAAATACAAACCCCTTACCCTGGGTTACAGAGTGATTTGGCCCATCTGACTTCATCTCCTAATCTCCCCCTTGCTTCCTATTAGCCGACACCACCATCCAAATGTCTGCTGCTTGACTGAAGTCCTTTGCACGGCTGTTTCCTCTTTCCGGGGTTCTTTTATCCTGATCTCCCTTTGACTGGCTCCGTCTTGCCCTTCATTTCTCAGCTTAGCTGTTACCTCCTCAAAGGGAACTTCTCTCACCACCCATTCTAAGTAGCCACCCAGTCACCCTGTATCACTTGGTCCTATTTTATTTCTCTTCACAGTCCTTACCATTGTCTGATAGGGTTGGGGTTGCTTATTATCTTTTATTCTCCACTGAAATATAATTTCCAGGAATACAGGATCTTTTTCTGACTTGCTTACTGCTCTATCCCCAGTGCCTAGAATGAGTTGTGACCTCAGAGGCACTCAGTAAAGATTGTAGGATGTTCAAATAGTGTTGAGCTGAATGTTGTCTCACTGTCCCCAAAATGAATTATAGGAATGGACTTGGCATTATGACGACAGCTGAGATGAACAATGAAAAACAATGACCGTTATGTTTCTGGGACCAAGTCTTCTCTACAAGACAATTAGAGCTAGAAGCAGAAAGCTTGAAGTCTAGATGCCTTCATTAATTGAGCAAATGTGTATTGAGTACTATGCTCATGGATCAATGAAAAAGAAAAACTCATTTTCTGTTGCTTTAAGGCTTTTATGGATGAAGACTTAGAGCCATCAGAAAGAAAGACAGTCTTTAAAAGATGAGCAAGATTCTCAAGGGGGTCCTAGGTGAGCTCCAAGCATCAAGACACCAAAACAGCCTATCTAGAACATTACTAGGGATGGAATGCTCTGATAGCAGAAATGGACTGATGCTAAAGATAAATCGTTCCTATTGTTAAAATTTTGTTGTAAATCCACTGGGGGTATAAAATGATAAATAAAACTTGAAAAATAAATTCTGAGGAAGAAAAAGATGTGGAGTGAGCTAGTTCAAATAAAGGGAAATGTAACTAATGCCCTGTGATCTATTAAGTTTCTGCATTATGAATGCACACCAATTATGTTTCTTTTCAGTCAGAATTGCAATTAACTGATGAAGGAGATGTCTCTTGAGAGGAAGGCTACTGTGAAACTAGTAATATTAAGATGAATCTGTGGTTTGGAGCTCTACCTATAGTCTGAAGACTTGTATCTTCTGTCACCAGGAAAAATAGTTTGAAACGAGTTCTCGTGCATGTTTGGAAAGAAAGTTCTTCAAAGTGAGTTTATCATTAAAATAATGGTTAAATGTGTACAAGAGGAATCCATTTTATGTGAAAATGTTCTTCTTTTTTTACCTGTCAGTTAGGTGTGGGATATAGCACTTATTTTCTAATAATTCAAACCTTTATTTTTGGTATGACTGCCAGTCTCAAGAATGCCAATTTCAACAAGAATTAAATGACATAAAAAGATTTAGGGTTATTTAAATGGAACATTTGGATCTTATCATTTTCTAATCAGTATCTCTATTACTTTTCAAAAATATTGGTTTATGACCAGGCACTGTCACTTTTAATGAGAAATGAGGAATTGCATGTTACTATAGTTATTCTCTCTGAAAAAGTCATTTAGTCAGTCACTTAACAAGTATTGATTGGTTACCTACTATGCACCAGACACTGTTTAACACATTTGATATGTTTCAGTGAACAAAACAAACGTTTTCCAAGATCTTACAGCTTAGTGGTAAGTGAGGTGGTGGTATATATAATTCAATATAATTAAACATTTATCATGATAAGAAATTATCATGATAAAGAAGCAAATTACATAGCACATTAGAAGGTTTAAAGTACTAAGGGAGAAACAGGCATGGAAAGGGAATCAGATTGAGGGAAAGCAGAAAGAAGCGCAGTGTGACAATTTCAATTTCAAATTGTGTGATCAGGGATACCCTCACTGAAAAGTTGAGATCTTGGAAAAGACTTGGAGGTGAGATGAGCATTGCAGGAAGAGGATAGAGAATGCAAAGGCTCTGAGTCAAGAGCTTGCTATATTAAAGGGACAGCAATGGGGTCAGTGTGATTGGAGTGGAGTGAGTGAGAGGGAGCATAGCAGTAGGGCAGGAGTCAGCCAACCAGTGAAACCTGTTTTGGGGAATAAACTGCTATTGAAACATAGCCATGCTCATTTGTGTCTTTCTTTAATGTGGCTGCTTTCATGCTGCAACTGCAGAGTGGAGTAACTGAGACAGACACAGACTGGCACACAAAGACCTTCATATTTACTTCTTGACTTTTGATAGGAAATGTTTGCTGACCCCCGATGTAGTTGACTTTAGCTCTGAGAGAAATGAGAAGCCATGGAAGGTTTGAGTAAAGGGGGATAGGATCTGACTTATGTTTTGAAAAGGATCATTATGGCTGCCATGTTGACAAATTTTAGGGGGCAAAAGTGGGAGCAGAAAAACCAGTTAGACTGCAGTTCGAAAGGTGTGCCAAGGTTATCCCAGGACACCACATTAGATTCAATTGGATGTAGCAGGATAATTTAAAGTGAAGGATTCATAGCAATACTTCACATCTGTAGCATGTGAGCTTCTACCAGTAGGTAGTTCACAGTTTAAACATCAGGTCATGTTACATTCTTTTCAGTGATGCCATATCTCTGTGAAGCTGAGATTTTTAGCAATAGGTATAAAAATAAGTACCTTATAAAAATTAATGTGGAATAGGAAATAAGACTGGCAGTGTCTAATTTGATTCCAAGGTTTGAGATATACAGTGCCCAACAGGCACATATATTCATCCCATCATCAAGTATTGTGGTTAAGAGTGACATCAAGTTTACTTTTAACTAATATGTATTATTGTTACATAGCTACATAGTTAGAATATTGGGCTCGTTTCCAGTGGCTGCTCTAACAAATCACCACAATTTCAGTAGCTTAGATAATAAAAAATTATTCTCACAGATCTGGAGCTCAGAAGTGTAAAATCAGCATCACTGGGGCAAAATTAAGGTTTTGAGAGGGCTGTATGTATGTCATTCACAGACTCTTGGGGATAGTTTGTTTGTTTGTTTGTTTGTTTGTTTTGCATCTTCCTGCTTCTTGTGACTGCCAGCCTTCTTTGACTGGTGGTTGCATCACTTCTATTTTTGACTCTGTGGTCACATTGCCTTTCATCTGTCTGTATTAAATTTCCATCTGCCTTCATTTTATAAGGACACATGTGGTTGCACCTAGAGCTCTCTCTAATAATCCAGGATAGTCTCCTCATCTCAAGATCTTTAATCACATTCAAAGACCCCTTTTCCAAATATGATAACATTTACAGTTTCCAGAGATTAGGACCTCATCTCTGTGGGTGGCCATTATTTGACCTACTACAGGCACAAACACTTATTAAATTTTTAGCACCTAACTACTTAATAAATGGGACTGTTAAATATTTATTTTGGCCTAAAAGTGAGACAAAAAGGGCTTGATGAGTCTAGAAAGTTTGGGAACCTCTGCACTGTTAGAAGGATATTTCAAAAATCCAGGCAGGAGATGATGAGACCTTTAACTAATATGAAAATAGAGGAATGTGGTTAGAAGTAGACAGGTCCTAGATTGAAGGTGAGGCAGATGGAATTTTCTGATGTTTCAGGTGTGCAGTTTTAGGGAGAGACAAGAGGCAAATGTCTTCAAAGGCTTCTGGGATGAGCAACTGGAAAAATGGCATTGCCATTAACTGAGATGAAGAAAACTGCATGGACCAGTTTTTGTGTGTGTTTGGGATGGGGAGGAGTTTGAATTCGAGATTCATTTTTGTTCATGTTAAGAAAAGAAGATACAAAAATAAGGAAAAAAAGGAAGAAAAAGATATACCTTTCTGACCAGGGCCAGCGTCTGGATTTTTCACCTGTCCTGCAGGGTTATTCCACCTCTCATAGTGTCCAAACGTCTCCCAACCAATGACCTCTTTAGGCTGTTTTAACTTCTCACTCAAGACATGGACTGAGCAAGTACAGACATGAAGTGTTGTGGTAGAGAGGACTCAGGAAGCCTTGTCTGACTCAGAGTCTTAACTAGTTTGGGACAAATGGAGCTCTGCTTCAGGAAACAGAAAACTACATTTCTCTCCATTTAAAATAATTACATCAAAATATTGAGCAAGACTTCAAAGATGGAGGCATCAGTGTAGTTTTTGAATCTCCCAAAATCCTCTCATGGAACTAGATAAAACAAAACCTAAGCCAGTGTAGCATTTACCACCAAACTACAGGACAAAGTTCTCCCTTTAAACCCCAACACAGAGGATGGGGCAAACCAATAGGCAGCAGACCTGCCAGGTGTGACCATCAGCACAAGAGTGAGTGGCAGACAGAAGGTCTTCAAAGTACCTGCAGGTGATCACTGGAAAGCACAGATGGCCAGTTTGAGAACAGCAGCTGAAATCACCAGGGGTTTTGCCCAGTTCCAAAGTGAGTAAGTACGGTGGCTGGTAGTAGAATCTAAAGGGCTGAAGCAGTCAGGCCCTTGACACTCTTGAACCTGAGTAGTCAGAGCTCCCTTTTCGGATGAAGAGAAACTGCATGAAGGAACAACAAACACAAAAGATAAAACTCAGGGAGGGCAATAGAACCAGGAATCTCAAACATCAAGCCACCATGTTTTTGAATACTTTATTATAAAAATAGGTCGGGTGTGGTGGCCAATGCCTATACTCCCAGCACTTTGGGGGGTCAAGGCAAGAAGATAGCTTGAGCCCAGGAGATGGAGACCAACCTAGACAACATAACGAGACCTTATCTCAAAAAAAAATTTTTGTGGTGGTGTATGCTTGTAGTCCCAGCTATATGGGAGACTGAGGCAGGAGTATTGTTTGAGCCCAGGAGTTTGAGATTGTGGTGAGCCATGATTGTGCCACTGCATTCTAGCCTGAGCAAAGGAGTGAAATCTCAACTCAAACAAACAACAACAACAAAGCTTAAAAAGAACACAAGAGTGAATGAACATAACAGATAATATCTTTTTAAAAATAAGACATTTAAAAAAATCAAACAATCCCTTCCTTTTCAGCCTTGGCTGCAGACCCTCTGATGTTGATGTCTAAGGAAAACCAGATTGCCATCTATGAACTCCTTTTAAGGAGGGTGTGATGGTGGACAAGAAGGAGTCCATTTACCTAAGCACCCAGAGCTGGCCAATAAGAATGTGCCCAACCTTCACATCATGAAGGCCATGCAGTTTCTCAAGTCTCGAGTCTACATGAGGGAACAGTTCACCTGAAGACATTTCTACTGGTACCTTACTAACCAGGGTATCCAGTCTATGTGATTACCTTTACCTTCCCCCTGAGATCATGCCAGCTACCCTGCATTGCAGATGCCCAGAGACCTTGGCCCAAAGGTCTGGAGGGCAAGCAACCTGCAAAACTCATAAGCGGGGAAGCTGACAGAGACACCTAGAGTGCAGTGCCCCTGGTGCTGACAAGAAAGACAAGGCTGGGGCCGGGTAAACAACTGAAATCGTTTAGAGGTGGATTTGGTCATGAACGTGGTCAGTCATCTCAGTAAACAAACAAACAAACACCCAGTCACTGATGAATGGATAAGCAACTGTGGTATCTTTATTTTTTTGAGTTGGAGTCTCACTCACTCTGTCGCCCAGGCTGGAGTGCAGTGACACTCTCATGGCCACCCCAGCATTGACCTGCTTGGCTCAGGCGATCCTTCCACCTCAGCCTTCCAAGTAGCCAGAACTACAGGTACCCACTACAGTGCCCGGCTAACTTTTTATTTTTATTGTAGAGACGAGGTCTCACCAAGTTTCCAGGGCTGGTCTCGAAACTGCAGACTCAGGCAATCCACTCGACTCGACCTCCCAAAGTGCTGGGATTACAGGCTGAGTCACTGAACCCAGCCAAATGTGGTATATTAATACAATAGCATACTATGCAGTCATGGAAAGGAATGAAATACTGACACTCACTAGAGCATAGATAAGCTTTTAAACCATTATGCTAAGTGAAAGAAGTCAGATACCAAAGGTCACATATTGTTATTCCATTTATAGGAAATGTCCAGAAAAGGCAAATCCGATAGTGACTGGTGAATGCCTAGGTCCAAAGGGAGGAGAGAACAGGGAATGATTGACTGGAATCAGGTCCAGGGGTTTCTTTTGGGGATGATAAAAATGTTATGGATCAGATAGTTGCGATGATTGTATCAACTTGTGGACATACCAAATGCCACTGAATTGTACATGTTTAAAGTGAATTTTGTGTTATGTAAATTATATCTTAAAAAGTAGTTTTAATAAAGTAAATGACTGATTTTCCAATGGTGATGGTGCATTGTCTCCTCCTTCCTTGCCTGTCTTCTCTCCTTCCACTGCCTCCAACTCTCTTTCCCTCCTATGCCTTGAGGCCCCCCACAGGAGCACTTCTGGACAATTGGGCATTGGTCTCCCCTGGCTTTGGGGGTGACCCAATGCACAAGCACACTCATCTCTCTATCATCTTGTGGAAATAGATGCTGCAAACTGAATTTTGCTTGGGGGTGACCCAATGCACAAGCACACTCACCTCTCTCTCATCTCGTGGAAATGGATGCTGCAAACTGATTTTTCTCATGCACTTTGGTTGATGACAAAGGTGCAAGAATGCTGCACACTCTGGGTTTGAGAAGGGTGACATGGCACTGACCCCTCAACTTAACATTTAGGCCCTTCGAGAAGTTCGATCTTGTGTGCTGGTTATATTTTGATGATGGGCTCTGAAAGCCAGGTTGGCTGATATGGCATTTGAAAACTCTGAGAATTTTGGGGTCACCCCATAGGCCTTGCATTGAGGCCTTTCCTTTTCACACGCGTTGTGACCCTAGCTCATTGCTGAACCTCATCAGGAAGTGGCACAGTGATACTGGCTTTTCATGGTTTTGTGAATGTTAACTCAAGCAGTGCTTTATGTTCCAGCCCCTGTTCCAAGTGGGCCTCGTACTGTGGCAGTTTAATGGTCAAGGCCCCAGGTTATCAGTTGCCCTGGGATTACCATGGTCCCTTGCCACTCTCCTGGTAGGCTTCCATGTTTTTTATTTATCTTTCCAATCTATGATCATAAATGTATAAGGGAGTGCAAATCTATTGAGAATGTGTCCTGAATCTTATTTTCTAAAACACGTACCTGGTAAGCCATAAGAAATAAGGTCCATGAGAGATTTTTAACAATTCTTCTGGTTAACCTAGACTCAGCCTCTGCCATCTTCAACTTTGTCCAAATGTTATTCTTTAGCCCTAACCTCAGATTGTGCATCTCACTTCTGCCCTTTCCCCCATTCCTGATTCTTTTCATAAGCGCATAAAATCTCTCTTCTTTTAGCCATTTTACTCCTGGACCAGGCTCATTACATTTTCCTCAGTTCTCATTCCTTTTTCCCTATTTTCCGCCCCAAGTTTCAGTTTCTTGTTTCTGATGTAGCCTTTGATCTCCATCTTTACCAAAAAAAAAAAACATAGTTAACAGAATCTGGAAACTCAAAAGACTACCTTTGTAATCATATACTGATTAATCTATTACATTCTTTTCTTAGTTTTATTAAGTTTTAAAATATATCAAAATAAATACAGAAATTTGTAGCTGTCTATGCATATGTGGAAAACCGGCTGATACCCAAAGTGATACCAATAATACTGGCAGATCTTACATTGTATAATCATAGTATTAAGTAATTTCAATATCTTTTTTCTTCTCAATGAAACACTGCATTTTCCCCCAAAGAAGTGTATTTGGTGGCATTTTTACGCTCTTGTTGAGCCTGCCTCTTCATGGCCTCATGCTCTGTCTGGCCTTTGCTCTTTTGTGATGAGTGTTGACATTACTGGTTCAGGAACATTGGGTTTTCTCCATGCAATTGGTTGATGGCTAAAGACTTGGAATAGATACTGGTTTTGAGGCTTGAGTGGTGATGGGAGCTTGCTCTCAATGGTGGAAACAGGCTTATCGTGGTTAGAAGTGCAAGATGATGCTTTGTAGAGTGCAGGCCTAAAAGTAGCAGACTGAAGGATAGTAGACTGGGCAGAATATGTCAAGCAGGGTTGGGTTGCATTGGTTGAAACTGGCTGAGCTGGTCTGACAGGACTCTTCAAAGATGAGCTGGTGGATGGATTGATTGCAGTAGGTTGAGCTGAGTGAGTAGAACTAGGCCTGGCAGAGTAAGACACAGCAGGCCTACATGCAGCCAGAGACTGTGGCCATCGAAGAGCAGGTTGAGCTTGAGATTTGTCCAGGGTTGGAAAGGGCAAAGGTACCAATGTGACCCTCCCAGGTGGTGACAGCTCACACTGGGATGGGGATAGACAGTCTTTTCCAGCATTGCCATTTGGTTTCTGGGCATTTGACTTGCATTTTTTCAGGACCTTTTCATTCACAGAGGATATTCAGTCATGGTTTGAGAGCAGGGAATGACTTGGGGTCCTTTGTCTTGAGTTTCCCAGGGTCTGAGAGGAAGAGACTGCAGTTATAGCAGTCATAACTCATACAGGCATAAAACTGATATATTACATGTGATTTATATAAAGGAAGGTATAGTAAGTTCTGGAAAGACAAAAGATAAAAATTATGAAAAGTGTATATAACATCACAGAACTAAAAAGAATATGTGGATATTAATGAAAGTTAGGATATGCAGCCAGGATCAAAGTATAGCAAATTACTTATGAATAAAGTTCTGTTATTTATATATGCAATAGTATTAAATTAAATATTATCTACTCTATTTTAGTGAATACATGAACCTAGAAACAGCTCACAATAGATTGCTATTTGGAATGAATTTCTAACCACTGTGTATAGACAGAGAAACTACATTAGTAAAAAGTATGTAACAAGCAGCAAAATACAGTACATGGGAATGTATAAGTAGCCATAATAAATGTAGACAAATGTTTAAAAACTGGTGCAAAGTAGAGAGCAAAACAGTAAGCATAAAAGAGTTCCATTATCATGTGCATTCATATTTCTCTAAATACTACCCAGAGAGTGCCATGTATTAATCCCAGTAACAACTGAAATTTAAGTTAACATAGCCACATACACAAAAATGAACATTTAAAGATATAATGAAGGTTTTCATATTTATCCTGAAAATCTAGAATATAATCATCTTTAACATTCAGGAAAATGTCATTTACAAAGTCTACAAAAAACCATCGCTGCTAAAATCCAATTAAAACACAATTTGTAATGTAGGAAAACCCAAAGAACTCCCCAACATTCTTTTAGATACATGTGAAATTAGAGATGTGACTTTTTATTCTTAGGTAGGCCTTTCTTTTTACTCTAGGTCTAAAAGCAGTTAATTATTAATCAGCATGTACTCTTTCAGGAATATGACAATTGTAAAGATAAAAAACAACCTTCAAACATACTTATTACACAAAGGGATTTGTTTTTCTGATGCGAGTTAAGATACAACCATTTATTTTTAAAAACTTAATTTTCTTTAAAATAGGTGAAACATCCATATAGTTTAAAAATTTAAAGAAATATAACACTGCAAATTCAGTTTACTCCAGACTCCTACTTAACTACTTCTATTAGTTTTTTGTTTAGCAAAAGCATCATTTCTTTTTTAAAAACATATTTTTATTATAAAATTGTGGGGTACAGTTAAGAGTTAGGTATACAAATATGCATCCTTCAGGCACCCTTCTTAATAAGGAGTGACTCCCTGCCCCCAGACAGATATTGACTACCATTAGTCCCACCTCCCTTCCCCTCCCTACCCAACATAGTTTCCCACCACTGTCAGTCCTTTTCTTATAGTATTATGATAGATGTTCAAGGTCCACTATATGAGTGAGAACATGTGATACTCAGATCTTTGTTTCTGTGAGAGATCACTCAGTATTATAGACTCTAGTGCCATCCAGGTGGCTGCGAAATTCATGATTTTGTTCTTTTTTATGGCTGCATAGTATTCCATCATGTATATGTACCACGTTTTTAAAATCCAGTCCTCTTTTGATGGACAGCATGGTTGGTTCCAGGTTCTTGCTATTATGAACAATGCTGCAATAAACATTCGCGTGCAGGTATCTTTTTTATAGAGTGATTTGTGTTCTTCGGGGTATATTCCCAGTAGGGGGATTGCAGGGTAATATGGGAGTTTGATATTTAGAGCTTTTAGGAATCGCCACACTGCTTTCCACAGAGGTTGCACCAACTCATCTTTGACAAAGCCTCCACCACCTACCACTGGGGAGAGGAGAACCTATTCAGTATATGGTGCTGGAAAAACTGGCTGACCACATGCAGAAGACTCAAACAAGACCCCTATCTATCCCCATACACACAAAAAAATTAACTCTAAATGGATCAGAGACCTAAATGTAAAACCTCAAACCATAAGAACCTTAGAAAATGCAGGACACACCCTTATGGAAATTGGAACTGGCATCCAATTCCTGAACAATACCCGAAATGCACGGGCCATAAGAGATAAGATAGAAAAGTGGGACCTCATTAAACTGACAAGCTTCTGCAAAGCCAGAGAAACTAACAAGAGAGCAGGGAGACAGTCCACACACTGGGAAAAAGTATTTGTCAACTCCAGGTCTGACAAAGGCCTAACATCTTGGATCTACAAGCAACTCAAATGTGTTGAAAAGAAAAAAACAAACAATCCCATTATAAAGTGGGCAAAAGATATGAACAGACACTTCCCAAAGGAAGACATCCAAGCGGCCAGCAGACACAAGAAGAAATGTTCAACCTCACTAATCATCCAGGAGATGCAAATTAAATCTACACTGAGATACCACCTAACTCCAGTCAGAATGGCAATTATCAATAACTCAAAAAAATAACAGATGCTGGAGAGGATGTGGAGAAAAGGGAACACTACTATACTGTTGGTGGGAGTATAAACTAGCAAAATTGTCATTTCTAAAACATATTTCTAAAATATGTATATTCAAAAATGTCAAGTGTCGTACTCACTTTGGCAGACCATATACTAAAATTGGGACAATACAGAGAAGAGTCACATGGCTTCTGCTAAAGGATGACAGCAAATTCATGATGCATTTTATATTTTAGAAAAGGGGGGCACATAACATCAATAAGGTTACCTGATCTCAAATCAGGCAAAGTGAGGAATAAAGGGAGGCTCAAATTTACCTGTGCAATGACCACTTGCATACCTAACCCTGAATTGTACCCCACATCTTTAAAATAAAAAATAAAAAAAAACTATTCAGTGTTATCTGTGTTCAAAGAGGGAATAGAAAAAGCTAAACAACTTCATGTAAGTTTTCTGATAAGCTACACTTCTGAATTATATTCTATTCTAGCCTTAGTTTCCTTCCTAGTCTATTTTTCTAAGCAACTGCTAAAACCAACTTCATTGTGCCCTGCTCTGATTAGGTTTCCACTCTGCTACTTCTGCTATAATTTAAAATCTTTGGTTCTCTTTAACATTCCTTCCCAAACTACCTCCTTTTTTCTTTAAAATCACTTCCATCTCTATCATTCCTATATTCTCTCTTCCATCATTTTGTATTTCTCTCCCATTTCAGTTCCTGTTGGCCAGGGCTTAAGGAAACCATCCCAAACTTCCTTACCTCAGAATATCGGCTCACTCTACTCTTTCTCCCTATTTTCCCTTTTTACCTAGTTCAAATAGAAAGCTCCAAAACATGTGAATATTACCTTTTGGATAGCACTTAATTTAAAATACTAAAGTTGTAATATTAGTGGAGGGAGAGTATACCTGATTAAACATCTTGGTTCGTATTGCTAGTTTTCTATACCACCTAGGTTTTTGTTTTTTGTTTTTTCTGTTGAAACAAATGCTGTTAAAAAGTGTCTGATTTCATTTTCTCTATGTATGTTCTTTAAGACTCAAGGTTAGAAAATAAAGGGACTCGAGGGAATAACCAATCTATTATCTTAATGTAACAGATGAGGAAACGGATTTTGTCTCACATAGTAATGTAAATGCTTTATCTAAAGTAACATAGCTAGTAAGTGTCAAAACCAAAACTTAAATGAGGTCTCCAGATTTCAGGCTCAAAACTTGCTTGCATTAGTCATCAGAACTCTTTTGACTCTACTACTGAATTTAGGAAGAAAGAAATCCAAATACAAACTTTAAAAGTTTATCTCCTTACCTGACAAGGTCAGGGAAGAGGAAATATCAATTGTACATATAAGGAATGAGGAGACGCTACTGGAGGGTGTCTGAGTGGCTGAAGCCAAAGAGCGCTTGTGTCCAGTAGGAAAGTCACTGGTACTGGTCACTGGTCCCTTGCGATGATCCGAATATATTTACAGACAACTCCATGGTAACCCCAAGAGTCTACCAAGTGGGGGTAGGTTTGGTGGGAGAATGATGTCACCAAGAAGACAGTTGAAAGCTATGAGATAGTCAATGGGGGGGTCAGATTCTTAACAAGATGACAGGATTGGTTGGAAGGAGTTGGTAGGAAAGGTATAATAGCACCCAAGTAACTGAGCTCTTGGCAGTCAAACTCCTGCGGGACAGGCATGATAGTTTGATGTTCCTCCAGACTCTTAT
>CAUYQG010180641.1:0-13772 GCA_963574415.1 Tarsius wallacei | reverse complement strand
CCCCCCCCCCCCCCCCCCCCCCCCCCCCCCCCCCCCCCCCGGACACCACAACGATGCGAGAGGTCCGTCCTTCTCTCCCTCTCTTTTTTTTTTAAGAGACGGGTACCTCGCCACATTGCCCAGGCTGCTCTCAAACTCCTGGACGCAAGCGATCCTCCCCCCTCAACCTCTGGGCTGGCAGGGCCTCCAGGCTCTGTCCCTCTTCTTTCTCTTTAAAATTTGGCGCTGGTACGACAGGCTCGCGGCACAAGCCACGCCCCCTCCTTGAGCCCCTCCCCTTCTCCGGCATGCTTACCCGCAGTGTGGCAATCTCGGCCAATCAGAAGAGGCCATAGGCGGGCGCTGCCGTCCAGCGAGCCAATAAGCGGACAGCCGCGCCGGGCTTGCCCGGGCATGTGGGATCTGCCGGTAGCGCAGACGCCACGTGCGGGCCGGAAGAGACGCGCGGGGCTTTGGGTGAGATCCGGGGTCCTGCTCCCGGACTGCGGGGCCGGGCGGGCTGCGGGCGTTGTGTCTCGGGCCGCAGGTCCCCACGCGTTGTCTCCGACCGCGGCCTCCGGCGGGGGGCGCCTGGGTTGGGTGATCCGGCTCTTCGGGCCGGCAGATACGCTGGCTGGGCCTCGGGCGCCGTCTCTCCCCGGTCCCTGCCCAGCTCGGGGTCTCGGGCCCGAGGGGGCGGCGCTGGGACTCAGCGAGTGAGTGACCAACGACCAGCCGTTCCCGGTGGAGTCCGGCCTCGTCACGCCTGCGGGAAAGCCATCCGGCGGGGGGAGGGTGTCGTGCAGGGATCTCCTCAGACTTTTTTTGGTCCCGTGAACTTTTTGGTAGCACAGGGGACCTTATCGAGCCAGGCTTGCTCAAATGTGGGCAGCTATCAGAAACGTGGCTTGAGGTTGGGGGGGGTCACAAGCTCTTTTTTTAAAATATAGATTTTTTAGGCCCCTTTCCTCCCAATGGCATTTAAGGGGGGGGGGCGAAAAGCGACATTTTGACAAACGTCTTCTGGTAACTTTAACTCCTTTTGGAAACCCTATCGTTAATCGAAAGTCCTCGGTTTATGGTGAAGGGACAGTGACTTTTCTGTTTGGAGGCAGAGAGGGTCTAGAACCACCCCACTGCCTTCCCGGTCAGCCAGCAGGTTGGTGGCCCAGAGGCCATTAACAGCCTGATTTCCTTTGGGGACTTTGCGCTATGGGATCTGCTCCTGGGGCCCTTCCTTTATGCCAAGGACCCCCACTTGAAGGCTTAGAGTCTGACTCTCCCAGAGCGCTGGGTCCAGGCTAGAGAAAGAGATTCATCCTTGCTGAAAGTGTTGTGTTGTTTGACCAAAACTTCTCTCCAGCTTCACTGAGCTCCATCGGGTGCCCCAAGATGGGGAGGTATGCCCCTGATAGTTGTTGGTTCTGACATGTCAGCAAAGTCAGGGCATGTGGAAGAGGACTGCTTTCAGCCCTTGAAACTCAAGGCCACAGAGATCTCTTCTCAGCTCGCGGTCGTTCCTGGTTTCTTTAAAACCTGCCAGCAGGGTCAGGAAAGCCACCCACCTTAGTCCTTTCCTTCCCTCTCCCCCAAAATTAGTTATTAGCAGGATCAGCATTGGTCTGCTTAGGCTTTGTTCTCCCATTGCTGGGCTGAGGCAAATTGAGGTTCAGAATGTCAGTTCTAAGATGTGACCTGTCAGTATGAAGTGGGTTATAGTTAAGACCTTTAAAAGGGAGAGTGTTTCTTGGGGAAGGAATGAGGTGAGCAAGCCCAGGGTGGATGAGTCAGGATGGGTCACCAGCCTCGCCCTGGCCCAGGGTGCTGAGAGTCCTCATGCAGACACTGGCATCAAGCCTGGGCTTTCCCTCAGCTCCTCCCCTTCTTGTTCCTCTTACTCTGCTGCTCCTACTTGGGTTCTTACCTTCTCCAGGCCTCTTCCTAAAGGTGGTTGGGATCCTTTCACTCCCTCCCTAAAACCTTTCCATGCTTCCCCATCAATCTCTGGATAAAGCCCTAACTTGTACCTGCCCTCCAACAACACCTTTCTCTGGCCATCCCCACCCCACCTGTCTCATTGCCCCTACCTCCTTGCCTGCCCCCTCCATGGTCATGCTTTGCCTCCTGGACTTTGTGTCTAGATCTCTTTTCTAATACCCTTCCCTAACATAGGGCTTCTGCCTGAGCACACCCTTGTACTTTTCTGACTACAGCCTCTCTCCCCACCGCACCAGGGCTTCCCGGGGACACAACCCCAGCTCTGTAGCCCCCAATCTGACCAGTAGTGGGCCCAGCTTCAGCCCCCTTGACACCTTCTGAAGATACCTTCTGCGCTGTGCTGGCTGCTGGGAAGGGACGAAGAAGCAAGGCTCTCGCTGCCTCCAGCCGCCTCTGAGGGAGGCTGCACCTGTTGGAAGAGTGTGATTGATTCTCTGGCACAGGCAGAGAGGAGAATTCCGTTGCCTCTGAGCTGGACTACTAATGTCAGGGCTGGGTCAGGGCTACTGTGGGATATTTCTGTGACCTCTTCAGGGGCCTCTGAGGCCCCCTTCACTCACGTGGCCAGCAGAAATCAGTCTGGGGACCCCAGCTTGGGGGAGGGGTGGCTTGAGGAAGGGCTGCCAGAATAGGGGGGCAGAAGACCAGTGGTACAAAGGACAAAGGGGCAGTGCAACCAACATGACCCTCCATGTGCTCTGCACCCCAGCAGGTCAGGCTGCTGGTATACCCCTTCCTCAACCCTGGGTTATCCCTTTTTAGGCCTTGGCCCCTAATGCGGCCACTGCTTTCCTCTCCCTTCTGGAAGGTTCCTATTCCACATTTATGCAGATTTAGCCTTTTCCAGGAAGCCTCCAGAGAACTGTCCTCCAGCCTGTTCTGCCTCCCAAGCACCTCTGATCCAGCCCTTAACACTCTTTCTGCTTCATTTCTGCTTCTGTGGTGGGTTTAAACTTATTGGAGCCCAGAAACCATCTTTGTAACTTCCTAGCATCTGGCATGGTAGGGACCCCAGAAAGGCTCAGTGTGGCATTGGCCAATATAACCCAGTGGGTTAAAAGGTTGTTCAAAAGGCTTCTGGGTCATGGCAGAACAGCAGCTGAGCCTGAAAGGGCAGCAGGGATTTGAGTGGGAAGGGAGGCAGATGAAGGCCTGTGGGTTGGGAAAGGACAGTCCAGGTGGAGGCCGCTGTGGCCTGGGAAGAGTTGGTTACCATCCATGGGCGAGAGTCTGAACCTCTCTGGGGGAAGGGTGCAGATGATGGCGGAACCCAGTATAGATAATTCACAGATCCCAGCACATGTTGTCTTTCCTCTTCAGGGAGGGAGGTTGTAGGAACGTTTCACATGCCAGGAAACAGAAACTAAGTAATTTGGTAATTTATAAAGAGCTAAGTTAAGCCAGGCTCAGCCTGTAATCCCGTGCTTTGGGAGGCTGAGGTGAGTGGATTGCCTGAGCCCACGGGTTCAAGACCCGCCTGGGCAACTTGGCAAGACCTTATCTCTACAATAAATAAAAAAATTAGCCGGGTGTGGTAGCGCGCGCCTGTAGTTCCAGCTACTTGGAAGGCTGAGGCGGAAGGATCACCTGAGCCCGGCAGGTTGAGGCTGCGGTGGCTGGGAGCGTGCCACTGCACTCCAGTCTGGGCGACAGAGTGAGACTCCAACTCAAAAAAAAAAAAAAGAGCTGAGTTAAGTACCGCTCTGCCTGACTTCAAAGCCCTGTTTTTTTACAAAAGCCACTGACTTGGCATAGCAATCGGGATAAGGCCTTCCAAGCTAGGGCCTCGGCTGTTGGGAAGATGCTGGCCTCCTTGCCTGGGCTGTGCAGGCTCACATGACCAGCAGACACTCCCTGTAGTGGTGGTGTGGAAAGTGACTCTTCTCATCCTAGTGTTCGGAGATGAGAGTTCACAGTCAGCCGGGTGGGAGTGCCACAGACTGCAAGCAGATGTATGCAGCGGTTTGCAGGTCAGGGCTGTCACATGATTGTAGGTGCTGTTGTGATTAATGAATTACAAAGTCATTCAGATAAATTATCTCATTTGGTCAGTACACAACAAAAATTATAACTATTCAACTGTGGTGGGCTTCCTGTGAAGTTTTTTCTCCAGGTTCTGCTAAGAGTCTTGCCTTCATATTTCACAGAGAGATTTTTTTTTTAAAGGGATTTACTGTAATCTTTATTTTCCTTTAATTGTACCTCTGTCAAAGTCTGGTGCTAACAGTACTGGGGGAGTTTATGGCTTGAGGTTGAGAGTGTGGATTCTGGGTTCATATCAACTTTGTCTCTTACGCATTGAGCAAATTCCTTAACCTCAGTATTTTACCTGTCAAATGATTGTAATCATACTTGGTTCAGGTCTCTGGGGAGATCGAGTGATTCCCTGTAGTACTTACATCAATGATGTGCACATTTGTGGCATGAGTGCAGCTATTAGTGAAATGAATCCTTGAAACAGTCTGGGAGCTGTGGTGCAGAGTTCTGGGCAGCCTGGCACACCCCTCACCCAGCCCTGTGTGCTCTCTCTCCAGGCTGCTGCCCCAGTGGAAGATTACTTCCACGGCTTCCCTTGCACCAAGGAGTGAGCTGACTGGGATGGTGCCCCGGGAGGCTCCTGAACCCGCCCAGCACCTGTGCCCTTCCCTTACAAGCCCGAATGCCAAGGATGTGCTTCGGAGAAGGCACAAGAGGAGGAGCCGACAGCACCAGAGGTTCATGGCCCGAAAGGCCTTGCTGCAGGAGCAGGGGCTGCTGAGCATACCCCTAGAGCCGGGGTCCTCCCCACCTCCCACCCCATCAGGAGCAGCGCCAGGCACTGAAGCTGCCAGCAGCAAGAGGCAGCATCCAAAGGCTGGATCTGGTGGCACCTCATGCAGCAGGAGGCCCACCCCGAGGGAAGCCTCAGGGCCCTTACCCAGCAAGTGCGTGGCTATTGATTGCGAGATGGTGGGCACGGGACCCCGGGGGCGGGTAAGTGAGCTGGCCCGCTGCTCGGTGGTGAGTTACCACGGCGATGTCCTCTATGACAAGTACATCCGACCTGAGATGCCCATTGTTGACTACCGCACCCGCTGGAGCGGCATCACTCGGCAGCATATGCGCAAGGCCATCCCCTTCCAGGTGGCCCAGAAGGAGGTGAGGCAGAGTTGGGGGTTTGTTTGGGAGGCGTGATGGGCTGCGAAGAGCCACCCTGGGTTTGAGTCACCTTTTTGCCACTGGGGGTGAGGAACCTGGGGAAGGTCACTTAACTGCTCCAAATAGTAGGTTCCTTCTCTGCAAAATAGGGAAAATGAAAATCCTACCCTGCCTCCATATAGGGATTGCTGGGGTGTTACACAGGATCATGTTTGTAGAAAGGCTGTGCTAACTGGAAGATGATAACAGCTTATGTTTTAACATTTGCCTTCTGTTACAGAAGTTTGACATGCTGCATAAAATTTGTAAGGCCCATAGTCTTATCGTCTTCAGGTGTTCATGTTTGGGCATATTTGCTTATGTTAGTTTTCAGTGCTTTGATTTATTTTATTTTTGAGTCAGGGTCTCACTCTGTTTCCCAAGCCAGATTGTAGTGACCTGGTCACAGCTCACCACAGCCTCCAGCTCCTGGGCTGAAGTGATCCTCCTGCCTCAGCTTCCCAGAGTGTTGGGATTAAAGGCATGAACCATTGTGCCTGGCCAGTTTTTCAGTGCTTTGAAAAAATTTAGTGTTTGGGACCACACTAATGTACCAGGAATTCTGAACCATGCTGACCACAGGAAGCACCTAAAGCCTTATTAACAATCTAGGATCTGTGTCCCCACATCCCTCCATAGAAACCCTAATCCAGCAGGCTTGGGGAGGGCTCTGACATATGTGTTCCTAAAAATCATCACGCTGAACAAGCTTGCACCATATAACCACAGGGCTTAAGAGGAAAGGGGGCAGGGACATAACACTCAACACTTTGTCAGTGACAGCCCAACAATAAAAAGATGGAAACCTAACAAAGATGGTAGCATAGTTTTGCACGTGTAAAAGGTTAAGAAATGCATAATGCACTAATAAGTATTACACTTTTACGGTGAAAAAGGTCTGACGTGTGCCTGTGGGAGCAGGAGTCAGAAAGGTTGCAACTTGAGTTACTGGAAGTGGTTGAGGGAGAGTTACCCGAAGTCAGACAGGAAGTGGTAGCCCCAGATGTAGATGGATGTGACTCAGGTGAACCAAGGGTGCTGGGAGGTGTGCAGGTGGCATATTCCCACGTGGCTCAGTTCAGCTGGGTACAGTGTTCTGTGTTAGTGTTTCTCAGGGACAAGATGCATAAGCAAAAGTGAAATTTGCATGCTTCTCCAGGTGTGTCCTAATACATTAATTGCACTGGAACAAATTTTTATTTTCAGAACAGGCATTATAACTACTTTCTGACTCTTCTGTATTATCCTTGGAGTTAGGCAAATTTGGAAAATACTAGTGTATTGTCATTTTATGCGCTACTTTTTCACATAATATTATGGCCTAAGCACTTTGAAATGATTTGGAGGTTATTTATCAAGCAGACTGATCAGGACTAGAAGCAACAGGAGGGGAGGTCAGTGGTGAATCCTCCAACTTCGCAGTCCCTTCCATAGAACTGGCTCCTGGTCCTCCCAAGAGCTGCAGCACTTTTTTTTCTGAATCAGTACAGGTTGTGCTTGATCTCTTTCCACTTCGTGGCTGATTGGGGGTATGGGGCAGGGGTGTGCTGTATGGCCATTGTGCGGCATGTCTCTACCATAAAGATGCATTGGCATCTTATCCCTCTGCCAAAGAAGAGGGGATTCGGAATAAACCACTGCCAGCAGTGCTGAGCTGTGGAGCAGCTGGTGATAACATGGAGCAGTCCAAGCCCAGCTAAGAGGTCTTGCGGGGTGGGAGGGGTCGGGGAGCGTTGTTGGCCCCTGACACTGGACGTGGCCTTCCTGGGGCGGGAGGAGGGTGACTGGCAAGGAGGGGAGGAACACATTGTGCAGACAGCCAGAGGTAGCAAGAGGGAGAGCAGGTTGAGAAGCTGACGAGGAGTCAGTACACAGAGGGGCAAAGGGACAGAATCCTGAAGACAGGGACTGTGTCCCTTAATACTAATGAGAGCTGCCACTTATGGTGTGTCTACAGTGCCAGGCACAGTTCTGTTGACTTCACCCAACAGGTCTTTATTGATCACCTGTAACTGATAAATAATAAATCAATAAGTGTGGTTTCATGGGAGCATCACTAAAAAGTCAAACATAGTCCCTGCACTCTCGGAACTCTACAAGGGGGTCAGGGAGCTAGACCATGTGTATTAGAAAATGTGTGGAGGCTGCTGGTGGAGAGAACAGGGGCTGCGAGGGAGCTACAGGGCCTGCTGTAGATGGGGAGTCCTGGGAAGGTCTCCAGCGGGTGATGGTGAAGCTGAGACCTGCAGCATGATGAGAGAGGGGGAAGAGTCAGTTGGGGTGGGAGGGCTGGTGGTGTCTTCCAGGCTGAGAAGGGCCTGTGCTTCTGTCTGGTAACTAGGAGATGTTTTCCATCTGTAACCACCTCTAATCCTCCAGCTGCCCCACGGAATGTGTTGGCAGCATTCCCTTTTTACAAGTGCAGAGGACTTAGGTAAGTCCCAGGTTACAGTCAGTAGAAGGGCCTGATCCACACTTGGGGCAGCTTGGTTGACTGTGGAGCCCGTGGTCTACCCCTCTGCTGCCTCCCTCCAGAGAGACCTGTGCACCAGTTGGCCAGGGAGTTTGGGGTGTGTGGGGTGTGTCTCCTGACTCCTCTCTCTGCTCACAGATTCTGAAACTCCTGAAGGGCAAGGTAGTGGTGGGCCACGCGCTGCACAATGACTTCCAGGCCCTCAAGTATGTCCACCCTCGGAGCCAGACCCGGGATACCACCTACGTCCCAAGCCTCCTCAGCCAGCCCAGCCTCCCTACCCGGGCCCGGGTATCTTTGAAGGATCTAGCCCTGCAGCTGCTGCACAAGAAAATCCAGGTGTGTGGTACAAGAGCAGGTGGGAGGGAGTGAGGCCCGTCTGGCCTTCATGCCAGCCGGGCCAGGACTTTGGGCTGTGCCTTAAACCTTTTTGCCATTCTTCCTTCCCCAGTCCAGGTCCAGGGACCTTGCACAGAGCATGGATCTCCCCTTTGTACAGGCAGCTCCATTGCTTCCATTATCCTTCCTCCCCAGTGTATTGTGGTGGCCAGTTCTCCCAGCTGATCTCTCCCAGATCTATGTCCAGCCTAGCTCCTGACTGTTCCTGCATCCGTACAGGTTGGCTTCCCATCTTGTACAACCAGACCTAGAACCTTTGATTGGGAGAGCCAGTACCTCTTGCTCCAACTATTTCACATTCATCATTCATCTGGCCTTTTTCTTTTTTTGAGTCTGAGTCGCATTCTGCCACCCAGGCTGGAGTGCAGTGGCATGCTCATGGCCACTGCAGCCTCGACCTGCTGGGCTCAGGTGATCCTTCCGCCTCAGCCTTCCAAGTAGCTGGAACTACAGGTGCACACCACCATGCCTGCCTAATTTTTGTTTTTTTAAATGTATTGTAGAGATGAGGTCTCGCCAACTTTCCCAGTCTGGTCTGGAACCCCTGGACTCAGGCATTCTTCTCACCTCCCCCTCCCAAAGTGCTGGTATTATAGGTGTGAGCCACCTTGCTTGGCCATCTGGCCTTCATGCCTTCTGTTTGAGGCAAAGAGCCTTGGGAGGCGGGCTTTGCTTCTGGGGTGATGGGTTTCTCACCGGGACTGCAGGCAGTGACATGTTGGCTCTTGTCCACAGGTGGGCCAGCACGGGCACTCATCAGTGGAAGATGCAATGACGGCCATGGAGCTCTACCGGCTGGTGGAGGTGCAGTGGGAACAACAGGAGGCCAGCAGCCTCTGGACGACACCTGAGGACAGAGAGCCTGACAGCAGCACAGACATGGAGCAGTACATGGAGGACCAGTACTGGCCCGAGGACTTGGCCCAGAGCAGCAGAGGAGGAACAGGAGAGGCCCAGGACAAGAGGGAGTGAGAGGGGGTTGGGCTCCTGGGCTGGCCTCCCAGTGTGGCGGCCAGGAGGGCACAGGTGCTTCATCCTAGGCAGGCAGAGCAAGATGTAGCCAGCCAGCCCCAGGGAGAGGAGTTGGGGTCATCTGTCTTTGACATACTCTCCTCGCAGCACAGCCCTGTCTCTCTGGGACTGTTGGTTCTTTCTCTCGAGGCCTGTGGTTTTGCTAATAGAACTTTATAGACTCCAGGGATATGTCAGGTGGACTATCCTGTAGGTCCCAGCAGGAGTAGGAATGTGCCAACAGATTAAACCTGGCTGTCAATGGCCTTCCCCACCCCCAGATCTCCTAGTCACCATGCTGTGCTATAAAGGGATAATGTCTCCCTTGGGGTAAAGTTTTCTTCCTGTTGTTGCAGTCTACCTCTTCCTCCAGAGTTATTTTTGGGTTCAGAATAAATATGCCCTGAAGTTAAAGAGTTAAGGCCTCTAAAGGAGACATTTTTTCCCTACCCCTTTTACCTGGAACATTGGCTGCCGCCATTGTAGGAACTTGGTGCCCTATATGGCCTGTCACCTCCCTTCTAGGCTACTATGGGACAGCAGAGCCCACAGGCCCACCGTGGGGAGCTGGCCCTTCACATGCTTGGCATCAGAAGTGACCGGGCACAACTCAGGGAGGAGGGAAAGCAGATCAGCTTTGGATATTTATTTTGACCCAAACCAGGGATTCCCCACCTACCCAGCACTAGACTCTCTTAAGCTAAAGCCTAAGAAACAAGGCAGCAGTTTGAATTCTGGGACCTCTGCAGAATTGTGCCTGACCTTTATTTATTTATTGAGAGCAGGGCCACCAGTCCCTGGGGGAACAGAGTCTACATGTCCCCAGGCCTGGGACAGGGTGTTGGCAGCTATGCAGTATCCCTGAACTTCGTCTGGTACCCCCTCAGCTCTTTGACAATCCCCGTGGCTGTTGGATTTTATCCTACTTTCTAAAAATGTCCTCTTTCCTTGTTTCCTAAGGGGTAATTTAGAGATATTGGGATAAGTATGAGCTCAGGTCACACAGACCTTTGAGCACCATCTTAGCTTTGAGACCTGAGGCGAGCTTGTGACTTCATCCTTGAGCCTGTATCCTCATCTGCAAAATGGGGATAGTGATACAGCCTACCTCAGGGGGTTGCTATGAACATTGAATGTTAAGTGCTTAGCACAGTGCCTGGCACAAGGGAGCTACTGTGGATTCTTTAAGGATTGGTTTTAGCCTCTTGGATAACACCTGAACACTGGGTTGGTCTGCAGGTAGAGCACTGTGGCCCAGACAGAACTGTCCCTGCTTGGCTGTTCCAGCAGGTGGGGCACAGTCTGGGGTAAGGACACAACAGGGAGGTTCAGGGTTGTCCGTGTGTCTTATCTGTGGCCACCAGATGCTGGCTTCTGTCAGTGTTCTGCCACTGCATGCAGGTAACGACAGAGTAAACAAGGCAGCGCAGGGGTTAGGGAGTAGAGACACTGCTGACGTCACACTGCTAACGCCCTCCCCTCAGCCAGGCTCCCACTCTTCGCAATCTTGGGGTCGTGGATCATACAGTCACTGGCTCCCCTGTGGGCACTGAGTAAGGAGCTGACTGAGTCATTTACCAGTTCTGGCCTGGCTCTAGGACTTTGTTCTGGGTTCTTTAAAAGTCAGTAGCTGATGCCAAGCTCAACAGCTGAGCTGTATCTTTGATCCCCTGGTCTGTGGGTTGCAAGAAGGTGAGGCTGCTAGCAGTGGGGAAATGTTGTACTGTTTAAAGTCAGCTCGGTTGTAAAACCATTTGTTCCAGAATAAAACTCAATTGGAAAAGTGGGTGAAGTGACCCTTTGTGAATTCTCAAGCTGTACTTTGAGGATGACTTGTTGGGGCCTCAGGAGGACAGGGCTTTAAGTCTTGCTGGGGGTTCAGCCTTTGAGATGTGCAGTTTTCAAGTTGTGCATTGGGATGTGACAAGAAAATATCAGAGCTACAGGATTTATATAATTTATAACTGCCCTATTATAGAGCACAAGTTTATCTTCTTCCGGAAGCTGTGTACAAGGGGGGACCCAAAAAGCCCTGGAATTTATTTATAAAAAATTGGTTATTCTTACATGCTTAAACTTCAGTCACCTTCAAAGTACTCTCATCTGATGCAATATACCTATCAAGATGCTTTTTCCACTGCTAAAAATAGTTTTTGAACTCGTCAATTTTGATGCCTTTCAGTGCTTCTGTTTTTTGTTTCCCCTCTTCCACATCGACAAAATGTTTCCCTTTGAGAACTTTTTTCAGCAGGGAAAAACAAAAAAGTTTATTTGGGGTAAGTTCACATGAATAGGGAGGGTAGGGGATGGAGGTCAAACCATTTTTGGTCAAAAACTGCAAAGCACCCAACACGGTGGGGGTAGTTGTGTTGTTACAGTGGAAGAACTATTCACCTGTTTGCCACAACTTACAGTGTTTCTTCCACAAATTGTGATGCAATCTTCCCAAAAATTCCAGATAAAAACTTTGGGTGACCGTTTGATTAGAAGGAACACATTCTGAGTGTACTACAGGGGGCCCACCCTCCAAAAGATAATTCTGGGTTTTTTGGGGTCCCCTGTGTACTCAAACTTTTTTTTAATTGTGGTAAAATACCCCTAACATAAAATTTACCATGTTAGCTTTTTTTAAAGTATATGGTTCAGTGGTGTTAATATATTCACATTGTTGTGCATCAGTTTTCTAGAACTTTTCATCTTGCAAAACTGAAACTTTCCATTTCCTCTCTTCCCCAACCCCTGGCAACCACCAATCTACTTTCTGTTTCTGTGATTTTGACTAGATAGTTTATATAAGTAGAATCATGCAATATTTGTCTCTTTGTGATTTGTTTGTTTCACTTAGCACAATATCCTCAGGGCTTATCCATGTTGTAGCCTGTATCAGAATTTTTTTTAAGGCTGAATAATACTTTGTATGTAGATACCACGTTTCATTCAGCCATTCATCTGTCAGTGGATAATACTTATAGCTATACATGTAGCTATAAATGTGGATGTACAGATATCTCTTTAAGACACTGTTTTCAATTTATTTGGACATACACCCAGTAAAGGAATGGTGGAATCATATGGTCCTTAAATTTAATTTTTTTTTTTTTTTTTTTGAGTCAGGGGTCTTACTCTGTTGCCCAGGCTGGAGTGTGGTGGCAAGATCGTGACTAAACACAACCACGACCTCCTGTGCTTAGGTGATCCTTCTGTCTCAGCTTTCTAATTTTTAAAATTTTTTGTAAGAATGAGATCTCACTATGTTGCCCAGGCTGGTCTCAAACTCATGGGCTTAAGTAGTCCTCCCTTCTGGGCCTCCCTAAGTGCTGGGATTACAAGTATAAGCCACCGCACCTGGCTCTGTGTTTAACTTTTTGAGGAGCTACCATACTGTTTTCCATAGTGGCTATACCATTTTACATTCCCACCAGCAGTGCACATGTGTTTCCATTTCTCTGCATCCTCACCAACACTTGTTTGCTATGTGTTTTTGTTTTGTTTTGTTTTGTTTTTGAGGTGGAGTCTTACTCTGTCACCCAGGCTGGAGTACAGTGGCATGATCACTGCCACCGTAGCCTTGACCTGCTGGGCTCAGGTAATCCTTCTGCCTCAGCATTCCAAGTAGCTGCAACTACAGGCATACGCTACTGCACCCAGCTAATTTTTTGGTTTATTGTAGAGACGAGATCTCACCGAGTTGTCCAGACTGGTCTTGAATCCCTGGGCTCAGGCAATCCTCTTACCTCAACCTCCCAAAGTGCTGGGATTACAGGCGTGAGCCATCACACCTGGCTATTTTTTGTTTTTTGGTAGTGGCCATCCTAATGGGTATGAGCTGGTACCATAATTTGGATTTGCATTTCCCTAATCATTAGTAATGTTGAGCATCTTTTTATATGGTTTTGAGTATAGAGTTCATTTTTAACTAATCTAATTTCTTATAGCCATGTTTTATAATATGTATTCCATTAGGACAATTTTGCATGTATTAAGTTAAACCACATGAAATTGCTGATATTCAACTTTCTTGTGGTTCAACCTATACAGTAGTGTGTAGAGTTGAACAACACGGGGTCTGGGGCACCGACACCCCCCCCCCACAGTCCAAAATCTGCAGATAAATTGTGAGGGAGCCAAAATTTAACTATGTACTAATGTCTACCATTGACTGGAAGCCTTACTGATAACACAAACAGCCGATTAACTCATATTTTTTATGTTATACATATTACATACTATACTTTTATAATGAGGTAAGCTAGAGAAAAGAAAATGCTAAGAAAACCATAGGAAGAGAAAATACAATATAGTGCTGCACCGTATTTATCATTACTGTACGTTTACGTTGTCTTTTCATAAGATTAATCATTTATCCAAAATGTTCTCAATCTGTAGTACTCATCAAATAATTCAACTTTCTCTTGTAACATCATGACTTTGCTTCTCAGGAGTACTTCCAGCATCAACAGTGGCGCTTCATATGGGTCCCATCATATGGGTTTATGATATTGCACTACACGGGAAAAGAATACACGGGATACACAAGAGGTCACTTTTTACTGGGTATTCAATTTACCAGAGAGACGAACCTCTCATGAGATGATCAGTGTCACCTGCGTTTGAAGCAGTTACCCGCAACAGAAGCTCACCGCAGTAGCACAGAAAGTGACTACGCCATTACAGTGGCAGTATGGACTACAGTTGATCCTACCCAGCTATGGTTTAATACTGCATCTTTACATCT
>CAUYQG010180639.1:0-30597 GCA_963574415.1 Tarsius wallacei | reverse complement strand
GCAGCCTCGACCTGCTGGGCTCCGGCGATCCTTCCGCCTCAGCCTTCCAAGTAGCTGGAACTACAGGCGCGCGCTACCACGCCCGGCTCATTTTTTGATTTATTGTAGAGATGAGGTCTCGCTTGCCCAGGCGGGTCTCGAACCCGCGGGCTCAGGCAATCCACTCACCTCAACCTCCCAAAGGCGCGGGATTACAGGCTGAGCCACCGAGCCCGGCTCTGCCTCCCTTTCTAGTACCATCTCTTTCTATTCCACCTCCAATTCTAGCTCCATTTCTACATTCCGGGGACTTACTAGTTTCCTTAGCATACTGTGCACCCTGGCTAATGCATACCTTTGTGCTTTTGTTTCTCTTCTACCCGAAGTTCCTGCCGTATCTCAGGCTCAATCGTAAGGCTCAATCGTCAAGAACCATTTTGGATATTGATTCTTCCTGGATGCCTTTTGTGACTATTCCCATCCCTCCCACGCTCCTGCTGTTTTCCAAAACATTATGTCCATAGTTTGTTATAGGACTTTTTATTTTTAGTTTTTAGAGGCAGGGTCTCCCTCTTTCACTCAGTCTGGAGTGCAGTGGCACGATAATAGCTCACTGTGGCCTTGGCCTCCTGGGCTAAAGCGACCTTCTCAACTCAGTCTCCCGAGTAGCTGGGACTACAGGCAAGTGCCACTACACCTGGCTAATTAAAACAAATTTTTTTTTGGTAGCGATGGGGTCTTGCTATGTTGCCTAGGCTGGTTTGGAACCCCTGGCCTCCAGTGATCCTCTTGCCTTGGTCTTCTGAAGCGCTGAGATTACAGGTGTGAGCTACATGCCCAGCTGGATAGGACTTTTTAGATTAACATTTGATCAACGGTCTGCCCCTCCACCCATACTGTGAGATCTTCAAGGGTTTCTTAGGGATCCATAGGATTTAGCACTGTGTCTTGAGCCCAAGCAATCAAGAAATTGTTGTTCTTGTTGAATTGAACTTTGTCTTCCTGCTTCTCAGTTTGGGCTTTTGCAGATGGCTTTAATTGTTTCTTCAGATTTTCTGTAGGGGGTCTGGCCTTTGGTCTGTCTTCCAGCCCCTGTGAGGACTGGGTGTTGTGTGATGGGTGAATGTTACCTGATCTTTCCGTTGATATCGGGGTTAAAGGTGAGAGAGGGTCTCTGAAAACAGAAACTGGGGTGGAATTTAACTGTTGAATGTGTTGGGTGGGCATGGCAACTTGAGATTTAGTTTCCTGTGCTCAGATATTAATTGAATGCACGTGTGTATGTGTAAAAAGCTCCTTTGTGATAGTGTGGTTGAGGAAAAAGAGGAACCCCCCAAGGGAGAGGGGCAATTAGAGCCATCCTGTTCCAGTTCGTTGGAGCAAACTGTTGATCTACCTGTTTGCAGTGCTGCTGAGGGATTCTGGAGTGTTGCAGTTTGCATATTTTACCACCATTTGGGATGAGAACCAATTGATCAACTGTAGGCCTTAACCTTTCCTTTCTCAGCCAGTGAATTTCATCAGGTATTGCAGTTTGTTTTTACAGATTTGGGGAGATACCAAGCTGAGACACCTCACAAAATACATGCTGTTTTTCAGATCATTCATGTTGGATATGTTTGAAAATAAGGACGTTTACCATAGTTCTTTTAAATCGTAGCTTTGGAGACAGATTCATAGAAGTATTTTACAATAATTCTCTCTCTCTAGTCCTTGTTCTTCCCTCCCTCTTCACTTGTGGCTTCTGGTTTGGGGTCCTATATAATCTTTGCCTGTTCTCCAGCTGCCTGACTTCCCTTGCTATTTTAGTAGGGGCCTCTTTAACTGTGAGTGGTTATACTATGTAGTGTCTCTGGCTTTTACTATTCTGAATGAATAGCAGGTTCTAAGAGAATGAGAGACCATGCTGTTGTATCACTTCCTTCTGACATTCATGGCAAATAATGTGGCATCTGGAAATTTCAGCTGAGGATTCAAGGCACAGAACACATCATAAATACCGCTTATGAAGTAGATGACATTCTTGAATTGTCAAATGATAATGATTGAATAATTGTTTAAAAACCTGTTTTACCAAGAGTGGAAAACTGAGCCTTTGAGGTTTGGACTTCCACCTGGGTGTGTTCAACCATAATACTTGGGTTTTTTAGGGACCTGGGTCTCCAGATAACATCCTGGTGTTTGGCCTTTTCCCATTTAGAGGCTGGTTCCCTGGTTTCCTCTTTGTTGAAGAAAAGAGATTTTGCACTGGATATTGGATCCTTTATTCTAAGCATGTGGTTTTTGAGGAGGCATACTGTTTATTTTTCTTTCTGGCTGTATTGATTTTGTCAGATCCTAATTTGAAATACCGTGAGCAAATCATGATTAATTGTGAGGGATGAATGGGGTGGCTGTGGAACTTTCCCAGCTCTGGGGATTGGGATGGGGCAGAAGGTACACCAGTAGAACTAGAGGAACTACAGACGGGACCTGGGGGCACTGTGGGGTCTGAATGTGGCCTGCAGCTATTGTTTGAGTTGGAACACTTTTGAACAGAGGCTTATGGTAATTTATTTCAATTGTTTTCTTTTAAAGCGGATTTTTCTTGTGCAAATTGGCAGTTGTTTGAAGGAGGGGGTTGTTAATTGCTGTCAGCCAGAATGATTTCCAAAGCAGACCTATATGGATTTCATTTAAGGATTAATTTCAGGAGTATGTGGCTTTTCTTGAGACAGGAGGACTTGGGTTCCGTTTTCCCGGACGTTGGTGGGGCTTCTTGATGCGCCTGTTCTGTTTATCTTGAACTGCTAGGCAAGTGGAAAAGCAGCTAACTGCATAGTCAGCCCTGTTGCACGGAGCTTAGCTTCATAGGTCATCCTCTCTTGGGGATTTTTAGACAGTCACACTTACAGCCTTAAGTTTGTTTGCCTTTTTTTTTTTTTAAATTTTGCAGTACAGTGCTCCACAAAAATTCTTGGAAGGGTGGGTAATAATTTGGGGTAGAAGGCAGGAATTGTAGTTCATTTTTTTAGTCCTCCTTCTTCTTCCTCAACTTCCCTCTTCTCTGCAAAAGCATCTGTGAATGGGGTTGCTTATCCTCTAATCAGACTGGCTTGTCCCCTAATTAGTCCAAATATGTGGCGTTGACAGCTTTCACCTGTTGTTTCTTGGGTTCTAGGGAATGGGCGTACAGGATTGTGTGATTTCAAAATGAAAACTGGCAAAATTGGAAGATGTTTTGTGGTGACTCCCAGCATCCACAAAGCTTAACTCATTGGTTTGCACCTCATACAAGCTTCCAGGAACACAGTCACTTTTAATGGCTGCCACAGTGGATTTGAGGACTTTGTTGGAACTTCCAGAAGTCTCCGCATTGGCTGCCTCTCACAGTTGGGAGCTTTGGCAAAGCTTACAGGGAGTTAGTGGTGCTTGTTCTGAAAGTGTACCCTGGTCTTGTGCTGTCCATTTCTTTGTGAGAGAGGCAGAGAAGCAGCTTGTTTAAAAGAATGAAGAATAGTGCTATATATATAGCTATGACTTAAGCAGTCTATTTCATATACGTTTCTGTTTGTTACACTCACAAATATTACTGTATATTTTGTATGATGTATTCAAACTTGAAGCCATAGTCTCACTCATAACTCTTAAAAGCTGAAAACAAACTGGCTAGTTTTGATATCATCCACGACTTTGAGGTGTTGCTGGTCATACTCAAATGTCTGTATCTGGGTATGTAAATTAATATTTCTGTTGACTACCTCCTCTCCATCCCCAGCTGCTGCTCATTACTCATTATAGTCACATCTTTTGTTCCCCTACTTTGTTAAAAGTCTTTAGCTGCTTATTGTGACATTAAATAAACCTCTTTGCTGCAACATTTTGACTTTGAACTGACTGTGTTTTACAGTGTTGGAGACCAATGGGTTAACTTTGGCACAACCGAGGGCTTAAGCATTAAAGCATGCAGCAGCAGCCTTTCAAAAAGGTGCTTATCGGGAACTATTAGTGATTTTTGTCAGCTGTATAAAAACGTTGTGATTAAAATAGATAGCCCTGTATCTGTGTTGTGTACACAGTTTTCTTTTATGCTTACTTTGCAATTCTCTCTATAGGAGTAGTTTGAGATAAGTGTTACCCTCTAGGCTTTGCTTTTTAATTCTGGGAACCCTATTTTAAGAATCCCTTATTTGATTTTCTTGAACTTGTTGTCAGGATCATTAACCCTTTTTGGATTTTAGTTTCACTGTGAATTTTTTTTGTGTGCAGTGTTAGTTTTAGGCAAATAGTAAATACTTGGTTTAACAGTATCCAAGAGCTTGAAGAAATCTAAAAAAATTGACTAGTCTGGCGTCTTATTTTAAGCAAGGAAATTATTTAATTCTAGTATCTCTATTGCATTGAGAAATGATAATTGGTATTATTCTGCCAAAAAATTTCAAATAACTGAAAATTAGAATTAAGCACATTTAAAAACCTATCACATTATACTTTTCTTTTTTCCTTTATTTTTTTTGAGTCAGGGTCTCACTCTGTCACCCGGGCTGGAGTGCAGTGGCACTCTCACGCTTCACTGCAGCCTCAAGCTCCTGGCCTCAAGCAGTCCTCCTGCCTCAGCCTCCCGGGTACCTAGGGACTACAGGTATGAACCACTACACCTGGCTAATTTTCTTTTTTTTTTTTTTTTGAGTTGGTGTCTTACTCTGTTGCCCAGGCTGGAGTGCAATGGCATGCTCACGGTCACTGTAGCCTTGACCTGCTGGTCTCAGGTGATCCTTCTGCCTCAGCCTTCCAAGTAGCTGGAACTACAGGCATATACTATCATGCCCGGCTGACTTTATTTATTGTAGAGACAGGGTCTTGCCATGTTCAGACTGGTCTCAAATCCCTGAGCTCAGGCAATCCTCTCGCCTCAGCCTCCCAAAGTGCTGGGATTATAGGCTTGAGCCTCTGTGCCTGGCCTAATTTTTAATTTTATTTTTTGTAGAGAAAAGGGCTTGCTATGTTGCCTAGGCTTTTCTTGAACTCCTAGGATCAAGCAGTACTCCTGCCTCAGCCTCCTGAAGTCCTGAGATTACAGGCGTGAGCCACTCTTGGCACTATACTTTTCATAAGGAAATGTTGTGGTCCTGAGATATGGTGCAGCATTTTCCAACTGACTTACCCAAACCAGGATTTGTGCCCAGGTTCCCTACCTCTAAATTAATCCCTAACTCAAAGTTCATAAAAGTATATTTCGTGCAATTCCTCCTTCTCATCCCTGTTTCCCAGCTGCCTCTACCCCTTCACCAAAAAAGTAACCACTGTTATTTGTTTGTTATTCCTCCTCCTTTTTTACATGCACACTAGCATATTCTATACATTCTTTTGCTCCTTGCTTTTTTCATTGACGTATCAGAGGTTAACTTTTTTAATGTAGTAGGATCTATTAAAGTTTTCATTAGTGGCTTCTGTTTTGTGTGTGTGTGGTGCTTAGTAAAGGTTTTCCTACTCAAAGATTATAAAACATAGAATGACCTTGCAGACAGACCTGAGGTGGAGTTCTAGCGTTTCTACTCACAGCTGTGTGATCTTGGATAAGTTACTTAACCTATCTAAGCTTCAGCTTTTCCCTTTGTAAAATGTTATAGGATTAGTGTAAGAAGTAAAAGATAATGTGTGTAATATGCTTAGTTCAGGGCCTCACACGTAGTAGGTATTCAATGTATGATTGCAGTTTTCATTATTACTCTGTCCTATTTTCTTGTATCCTAGTGCTTTTATAATTCCTTAAAAGCAGGATCAGTCTCTTAATCTTTGTATCCTTGGTTCTCTTCATCAGCGCCAGGGACATAATATAATGAGAATTCAGTAAATGTTTATTGAAAAAATAGATCAGCTTTTATATAATCTATTTTTTAAAAATCTCTTTAATAATTTTGTTGCTTTTTTTGAATCACTCTCTCCAGATTTGAATCATGGTGACTAAAATGGCACATTACATTTGTGTTACATTATTTATTTGAGTCAGGGTCTTACTCTGTTGCTCAGGCTGGATTGCAATGGCATGATCATGGTTCACTGCAGCCTCAAACTCTTGGGCTCAAGCAGTCCTCCCACCTCTGCCTCCCGAATAGCTGGGACTACAGACAAACACCACCATGACCAGCTAATTTTTTTTTACATTACTTTTTTTTTGTAGAGACAAGATCTTGCTATATTGCCTAGTTGGGTCTTGAACTACTGGGCTCAAGCAATCCTCCTGCCTTGGCCTCTCAAACTGCTGAGATTACAGGCGTTAGCTACTGTGTCCAGCTATTCATTTCTTTATTTTGGAGTGGAAGTTTCTGCTGTCCAGGCGGGAGTACAGTGGTACGATCATGGCTCACCACAGCCTGGACCTCCTGGGCTCAGGTGATCTTTTTGCCTCAGCCTCCTGAGCAGCTAGCACAACAGATGTACACCATCACGCTCTGTTATTTTTTTAAAAAAATTTTTTGTAGAGACAGCGTCTTGCTGTATTGCCCAGGCTGGTCTCAAACTCTTGTCTTCAAATGATCCTCCTGCCTAAGCCTCTCAAAGTGCTGGGATTACAGGCCTGAGCCACTGTGCCTGGTCCCGACTATTTTTTTTAGAGACGGGGTCTCACTTTTTCACCCAGGCTGGAGTGCAGTAGTGTGGTCCTAGTTCACTGCAGCCTTATTCTCTACCACTACCCTAAAAGATAGGCGATGATTCTTTCCATTTTTCAGGTGTGAAAATGTGCTTCTTGTAGCCTCATGACTAGGAAGAGGCAAAGCCAGTGCTTCTACCCAGGTCTTGTAGCTCTTTATCCAGTGCTTTTTCATGGCCCTGAAGATTGAAAGGGTACAACTGATGAGGAGTGGAGCGAATAGGTACTTCGTTGTCTTTGCATGCCATATATTTAATATTAAAAACACTCCCCATTACCTGACAGCTGATTCATGTAGAGCTTGGATAGTTGGTTGCGGTACGCATGATGGTTTGTTGTTTGTGAGCTTTTTTATTGCTGCAAAGTTATCCCATCTCTGATTTAATGTTGATCAAACATGAAATTCAACAACAGACCAATCAGTGGATTGATAGTGGATGGTATAAGATAATCCCAGCAGAAGGCATCTAGAAATTATCTGGACCAGTCCTCTGCTTTAGTTAGGGAAAATAGTTGATATACTCATTTTTATGGACAACATATCTTGGGCTCAGAGAGTCTGTGACAGCAGGCAGTAAGCTCAAACTTTTGGTTTTGAGGCTCAACAGAACCTTTCATTTCTCAGTGTTTCTTACTAAGTGGGATTTCTCTGAGGGCTTCTTGTATGGAGTTTTTATTTCTATTAAGTTTTTTATGCATATAATATATTCACATGGTGAATTATTCAAAATATGCCAAAGATTGAAGTGTAAAAAAAAAAACTCTGCCTTCTTCCAGCTGCATATTTTCTTTCCTTGGTGGTAACCAGTATGGTGAGTTATCCTTCCAGAGATAGTGCTATATGTTTCTTTTAAAAACTCAAATGATAGTATTAATGTGCATACTATTATACATTTTGTTTTTCTGTCCATTTGGAATCATTTCCTCTCTGTTATCTTTTTGGAATCTGGTCTTCTGAGAGAACCGTGTCTAAATGTCTCTGGTAAGGATAACTGATTAGTACAAGACCTCATATAGTAGGATTCTGCATTTTAGTGGAATCATGGAATCACAGGATTGGAGGCCTAATCAGCATCTCTCTCCTTTCACATAATTACCCTACGAATCCCTGACTGGTGATACCTTTTAGAGATGGCTGAGTAAAAGATAGGTACCCCTAACTCTCTATCTGTCCGTCAGCTGCTCTTGTTCTTTTTGCACTGGTAGGGCACATTGTGGGTCAGATATCCTCCTATATGTCATTGAGTTAGTAATGGTACTCAGGATCTGCCTTGAGTCATTGCACACGTAGTCTAGCTGCAGTGTGATTTTTATTCATTCTGACATCTTGTATACCAGACATACCGCAAATGCCCAGGTTTATCCTGATTGAATGCCACTGCTGTCAGGATGCTGTTCAGTGAACCAAGTTTTGTGTTGTATTGTGAGAAAGGAAGACTTAGTTCCTAATAGATATTCCCATCTCAGCAGCCATAATTGACCTTAACTGCACTTCCAGGATTGAGTGAATGCTCTTTTTCCCTGGGATATGCCCTCTCCATGACTAAGACTTGATGGAAAGTAAGTAGTTATGGTTCAACAAACAGGGAAAATGTGTGTGTGTGTGTTTGTGTGATATTATATATACATACATATATATAATAGTGCTTTGGCAACATATACTTTGTGAATACCTCTATTAGAGCAATTATCACACTTTATTAAGCTAAATATAAGCTATATATATAGTTTTGTTCACTGGACATTTGGATTCTAATTCAAATATAGATTAAAGGATTTCAAGCTTAGGATTTCTTCTAGCTCAGTTAATCTTTACAAACTTCTGCATTTCAGATATGAAATAAAATTGTTCTTTTCAGAGTCTGCTTCTGCAGTAGCCCCTTGTGTCCATGAGAATATTATAGAGGGAGTAGCACTCTAGCTGTTTGGGGAATGAGAATGAGGCCAGTGGGGATGTGTCACCTCACATAGGTAAATGCTGACCTTCAGTTAGTCCTAATCTCACCATACAGTCTTTGTGGTCTCAAGGCTCTGCAGTGGAATACTCAAGCGTGCTTGGTGTCTGTGGTCTGAGTCACACCGGTTAGTGCTCCTTCTCCAGGTAGTGAATGGAAGCAGGCAGGGCACCAGATGCTGTGTTATTTCTCCTATTGCTTTTTCCTTCACACCCGGTATAAGGTTTCCAGTCTTTTGTGCAACCTGATAGCAGAAAGCGCCTGTCCTAGCAGCAGAGAGATGGGTTGACAGGTAGCTCAGGTTACTCCATGTTCCTGATAAGAGCCATCCATCCAGGCTGCTGGTTGCTAGGGGGTGGAAGCTATGCTGCCAGCCTTCTACTCAGCGGGAATCATGTGTGTCTCTGCAGTGTTTTAGGACCCCAAGGATGTACCTAAGGCAGTTTGAGAAGTCTGGCCATTATCTCTAGGGAAGCAGTACACATTTGAGATGTAGATCTTACCTTAGAAGAGATGAGTCTTAGGAAATGGCACATAGGAACAGAAGCAGTACCAGCCTAGGAAATGTGAAGTGTGGACCTGAGGAGTAGAAATGGGATTTTCTTATTCCACCTCTTAACCTAAAACCCATTGAAGAATTTGTTGGGTCCTGTACTGCTAGGTATATTGACTTGAATTTGCAGAGGAGCAGTGGATGTGTATGTAGATAATTTTAATACAGTGTGATAATTGCTCTGATAGAGGTATTCATAGAGTATATGTTACCAAAACTGTGAATATGTATATGAACTGTATATGTTACCAAAATGCTCTACCAGGGGTTTATCACATTGTATTAAAATATTGGGTTAAGAGGGTCCTTTCTGGTACCAGACTGCATAGATTCACATTCTGTCTGTATACTTAGCTGTGTGTCCTTTAGGCAAGTTACTTAACCCCTCTGTGCTTCAGTTCTTTATTTGTAAAATGGAGATAATAATAGTCTTTCCCTCACCAGGTTGTTGTAGTAAACGAGTCAGTATAGTTTTATGTGTTATTTGTTGTTATGGTGGTTATTACAGCACAAAGCAGGGACACCAGAGACTATGGCAAACACATGCTGACCAGAGGGGTACAGAGTTTGGTTATTTATTATATTCACTGAAAACTTTTTAGTATTAACTATGCTGGATACTATACAGAAATGAATGCATGAGGTGTTAAAAATTGTGTGATTGTATAATACATGATTAAGGTCAATTATTATTATTATTATTATTTTGAGTCCGAGCCTCACTCTGTCACTCAGGCTGAAGTGCAGTGGCATAGTCATCCACTGCAGTCTTGACCTGCTGGGCTCAGGTGATCCTTCGGCCTCAATCTTCCAAGTAGTTGGAACCATAGGTGTGCTACCACACCTGGCTAATTTTTTAATTTATTGTGGAGACGAGGTCTCACCAAATTGCCCAGGCTGGTCTAGACCCCTGGGCTCAGGCAATCCTCTCACCTCTGCCTCCCAAAATGCTGAGATTATAGGTGTGAGCCACCAGCCTGGTGAGAGCCAATTATTTTATTTTATTGTAGAGATGTGGGGTACAAGTCAGTCAGTTTTTTTGACGTTGTGTAGAAAGAATTTTTTTTTTTTTTTTTTTGAGTAGAAGTCTCACTCTGTCACCCAGGCTGGAGGGCAGTGGCACATTCCTGGTCACCGCGACCTCTACCTGCTGGGCTCAGTCCATCCTTCCACCTAGCAGTAACTCCTACAGGCTTCCAAGTACCTGGAACTATAGGCACACGCCACCACGCCCAATTACTTTTTTGATTTATTGTAGAGATAAGGCCTCACCAAGTTGCCCAGGCTGGTCTTGAACCCATGGGCTCAGGCAATCCTCTCACCTCGGTTTCCCGAAATGCTGGGATTATAGGCATAAGCCACCACGCCCAGCCTAGAAAGAATATTAATATGAGAAGCTTCGGTATCCTATGACAATTTTAGAGAAGGAATCTTACTATTCCTTTGCCTTTGGGAGTTGCATTGTAGACCTTTCAGTATTTTGAGGATTGCCTGTATATTACTTTAAGGTAAGACAAGACTTAACTATTTCAGACAGATATGAATCTTTACTGTTTTGTTTTTGTTTTTGTTTTTTCAATTTTTTTTGAGACAAAGTCTTGCTCTGTTGCTCAGGCTAGAGTGCAGTGGTGTGGTCATCGCTCACTGCAGCCTCAACCTCCTGGATGTAAGTGATCCTCCCGCATCAACCTGTTGCCTGGTTTTTTAAAACCTCTAGGAGAAACCATTTTAGATCAGAATTCATCCATCCACTCATCCATCCATTTTTTCTTCTTTTCCTTTCTTCCTTTGTCTCTAAAGGGGAGAAATTGTTAATATATTAAGCAGTTTTGCTATTCTTTCTATTAAAAGTCAACCTCTTTTTATGCAAAAGTCCTTGCCCTTTTCCTTTTGCTTAGTCATTCATTTATTTAACAACATTTGAATTCTTACCACATGTTAAAAACTGATAGACCCAGCGGTTGTAGAGTTGAAGGAGTGTTCTTGTGGGACTTGAGGCTTATTGGGAGAGGAACAACTATAAATTAGAATACAAATTTGCTATTATAATGTATTTAGTAAAGGTGTAGGTAGAGAAATAGATATTCATATTGTGATGGTGAAAAGTCCCATAACTTCCTTAAAGAACTATTTAGCAATTAAAATGTAAAATGCACATATTCTTTGACCCATTGGTTCCATTGCTAGGATTTTATCCTGCAGATACTTGTGTATATTTGTGTATAAGAATATACATTGCAGCATTATTTGAAATAGCAGAAGGTTGAAAGAAACAAAATGTTCTTTTTTTTTTTTTTTGGAGTTGGAGGCTCACTCTGTTGCCCAGGATGGAGTGCAGTGGCACACTCATGGCCACCGCAGCCTCGGCCTGCTAGGCTCAGGCGATCTTTCCACTTCAGCCTTCCAGGTCGCTGAAACTACAGGCACACGCCACCACGCCCAGCTGATTTTTTGATTTATTGTAGAGATGAGATCTCACCAAGTTGCCCAGGCTGGTCTCAAACCTGTGCACTCAGGCAATCATCTTACCTCAGCCTCCCAAGTGCTGGGATTATAGGCGTGAGCCACCATGCCCGGCCCAAAATGCTCTTATACAGGAAATCTGCTAAATAAAATAATATACATTATTTTATTTTTCTTATTCTGTGAAGCTTTTTTTAATTTTTAATTTTAATTTTTTAATTACAGAGATGTGGGGTACAAGTGAAGGTTAACTACCTAAGTAGCCTGCATGCAGGTGAAGTTTGGGAAAATAAGGTATATTTATACAGTGGAGCACTATGCAACTCTTAAAACAATTAGGCAGGTCTTTATGAACAGATACAGCACACTCTCTAAATACATCAAGAGTAAAAATCAAAGCGCTGAAAAGTATAGTTTGCTACTATGATTTTAATGAAAAAGTGTATATCCATGTACACATAGGCTTTCTTTGCCAGGAAACACAAGACTCCCCAGTGGTTGCCTCTAGGGTGGGCACTAAAGGACAGAGGATGACAGATGTAGGTGGAGACTTAGTTTTTATTTGATATATAAAAAGATCATGCAAAATTTTTTTATTGTATGCTTTTTATGCACTTTCAGTTTTGTATTACATACATATGTTGTTTAAAAGATAAAATAATCTAAAATTACATAGGAATAAGTACAAGACTTTTGATTTTTGAATTTGTTTTCCTAGAAATGAATAAAGTTATATGTTGGAGCAAAGGTGTGCCAGTTCTGCTTATTACACACAAAAACTAGTACTAGTGGTGGCACATATTTTGATCTTGTCTTTCACATTGTTTATTGTATATAGGGTGTTTCCATTGCTTATATTTATCATATATATATTATATACTAAAGTCATATATAGTTATATAATATATATTTATATATTTATTATTAGCTATATCTTACTATATTTGTTATTAACTGAAAATGCTCATATGAAGGGGTGGAGAAATGTTGAAATTATTAAAAATGGAAAGTAGTGTTAGAAATGATAAATGTTGAATGTGTGTATGAGATGAATTGTTCAACAATACAGACAGTTATGAAGGGTCAGAAAATGACCCAGAACCACTACCATAAGCCTCTGCCATTTTTCTTTTTTGAGTTGGAGTCTCACTCTGTCACCCAGGCTGAAATGCAGTGGCAGCCTCCACCTGTTGGGCTCAGGTGATTCTTCCACTTCAGCCTTCTAAGTAACTGGAACTACACGCCTGACTTTTTTTTTTTTTTTTGATTTATTGTAGAGATGAGGTCTTAACAAGTTGCCCAGGATGGTCTTGAACCCCTGAGCTCAGGCTCGGCCTCCCAAAGTGCAGGGATTACAAGCTTGAGCTACCGCACCCGACCTTGCCATTTTCTTAAAAAATGTCCCCTAGTTAGATATGTACCCATGGGTTACTTGGATTTTTTCATGTTGGAATTTTATGAACAAATGGACTTAGGAACGGCCTTTCATTCCAGAAGGTAGATAGAGGAGCATCTTTTTTTTTTCTTTCCTTCTTTGGGTCAGAGCCTCACTCTGTCACCTAGACTGGAATGCAGTGGCACAATTTACGGCTACCACAGCCTCCACCTGCTGGGCTCAGGCAATCTGTTTGCCTGAGCCTTCCAAGTAACTGGGACTATAGGCATGTACCACCACACCTGGCTAATTTTTTGATTTATTGTAGAGGTGCGGTCTTGCCATTTTGCCCAGGCTGGTCTTGAACTTCTGAGCTCAGGCAATCCTCTCCCCTCAGCCTTCCAAAGTACTGGGTTTACAGGTGTGAGCCACTGCTCCTGGCCTAGGTAGAGGAGCTTCTGTACCCTTGTAAGATGACTACAGTGTTTCTGTGGGATCATGGTGGAGGGATGGAGGGATTCTTTTCCAGCTAGGGTGGCAAGGACATAAGAGAATATACCATAGGAGTTACTGCTGCATACTGAGTGCGTGAACCAGGCAGGCAAAGGAGAGGAAGGGACAGCCCATTCCAGGCAAAAGAAACAGTGTGTACAAGGGCAAGTTATGAGAGGAATTGCAAGTGGGTCATTGACATTGGGATGGAGGGTGTGAGGGCGGAGGTTTGCCCAAAGTGTCTTTGTTAGTTAGTTCATTCACTTACTGCCGTGCCCTTGCAGTCGTGTTTATTGCTCACAAAACTGGCTGTGTGATGGTGATTGGATTATCCTACCACTTCAGGAATATGTCCTCATAGTAGTAGGTAGAATAGTAATACTGTCTATGTTCATTAAGAAAAAAAAAAGCAGGCTGGGCACGGTGGCTCAAGCCTATAATCCCAGCACTTTGGGAGACCAAGGCGAGAGGATTCGAGGACCCAGGGGTTCGAGACTAGACTGGGCAGCTTGGTGAGACCTTGTCTCCACAATATATCAAAAAATTAGCTGGGTGTGGTAGCGTGCGCCAATAGTTCCAGCTTCTTGGAAGGCTGAGGCAGAAGGATTGCCTGAACCCAGCAGGTCAGTGCTGGGGTGGCCTGAGTGAGCCACTGCACTCCAACCTGGGTGATAGAGTGAGACTGACTCAAAAAGAAAAAGAAAACAAAGAAAACCTGTATTTGTTTATGTTATATATGTAGTTGTGCTGTTTTCCAGCAGGATATCTTATCTGCCTTTATCTTAGAAGAGACTTTCCCTCTATTTGGAACCATAGTTTGAGTAGTGCAAGGAAATAATTTGTACCTTATGCTCTGTTTTATTATATTTGAATTTGTGTTAAGCAGTTTTTTTACCATGTGGGCATGTGTTTTGCTCTTCATAGAGTAGAATACTGTAACAACATTGTTTTGTCCATCAGAAGTTTTCAGAAAATTTTATGAACATTCAAGTGCTTAGTTTCTGCAGTATACTGGGGTCAGTGACAGGTAAGCAAGTGATATTTTTTCACATATCCTGTGTATTTGCTCAGTTTGGTTGTTCATGCCTGTTAAGGAGAAAATTTCTCCTTTGAAGCTGAAATGTTCTATGCTTTGCATCCACTCAAAGACAAATTATTCTGGAAAGCTTGAACTAAACCTGGTCAGATGCTTCTGAGTTATGAGAGCAAGATTGAAATAAACTTTTTCAGCTAAAAATAATTTTGCTCACAAGTTACCAAAAATGGCTGACTAGAAATGCTTTTAAGATACTTGTCTAAGCTACCATAAGCTAAAGGTCAGGAAAAAAAGTTTAGAACACATTTTGGGAAATGATTGGCTCTACTTTGCTGAAACTTTGCCAAGCTTCTTATTCCATAATTGCCTCATGAGACAAAAGCTGGTGCAAAGTGTTATGCCTTAGATTTAGTAGGGACCTAGAGAGTCTGTCAGTGGAATGCATATGCTGCCTGTCTCTACTGACAATAAACTTGTACCTGTAGAAGGCACCAGCGTTAGGTGAAAATGGGACACTTAATTTTAAAGCTATCCCAATTAATTATTTAAGGCCTGTGTCCCTTGTCACAGAGCAATTTTTACTATCGAAATATTTATCAGTCTCCATAGAGTGCCAAGGGATGGATCTTTAGCATGTGGACTTGCTGTCAGTGTTCTGTCATTTTGTTAAGGTACTTCTCTGCATCTCATTGAATTATGGAATTCGTTTGTGGGCAGCACTTTTTATTTGCAGTATGGTCAGTTGTTCCTGAAGTTTATATTTTATGCATCCCTCTAAAACCTCAGTATGTTTTAATAATTATAAGGATCCCTTTGCAACAGCAGCGTATGCTATTGGTTGGTGGTAGTAGCCTTACAAAACTAGAGAGGCATATTGACTTTCCCAAGGTGGCTTAGTACTGTAGAATACAATCTTGAATTGGAATGGCATTTAGAGCTCTTTTTTCCTCATGAAAATTATTCTTTTTTGTTTTTGTTTTTTGTTTTGAGTTGGAGTCTCATTCTGTCGCCCAGACTGGAGTGCGGTGGCACGCTTCTGGCCACCGCAGCCTTAACCTGTTGGGCTCAGGAGATCCTTCCGCCTCAGCCTTCCAAGTAGCTGGAACTATAGGTATGTGCCATTTTGCCTGGCTAATTTGAAAATTGTTCTTTTAAATATAGCCAGTATTAAGCCATCATGTTTTTTTCTCACTAACAAATATTTCTTGAGCACCTAATGTGTATGAGGTTATGCGAAGGGAAGGTGAATGAGCTTATGTCAGGAACTCAGTCTTTCTTCTGTTAGAGAAGAATGGTAGTCTGCAGGCAGAGGTCGTGACTATACTTGAGGATAGTAGAGAAGACTTAAAAGTGGCTGCTATTTTTGTGGAATAGGGATTCATCAAGAAGTGGAATAAAAGAATTGCTAAATCTCAGTTAAGTGCTAGCTTGGATTGAGGAGGTCCTGCTATTTCTTAACTTTATCAGATAGGTCTCGGAAGTCCGTGAGTGGGGTCAAGTGCACATTGCCCAGGGCCAAGCATTGGCGAATTGGGATGAGCAGGTTTAGGTGGAATAAGGAGGTAGGAGAAAAAGCAGGAGCTTGTCATATGAGTTTGGGATCTTGACATTAGAAGAGTTTTGACTGGCCGGGCATGGTGGCTCAAGTCTGTAATCCCAGCACTTTGGGAGACTGAGGCAAGAGGATTGCCTGAGCCCATGGGTTCGAGATCAGCCTGGGCAACATGGTGAGACCTTGTCTCTACGATAAATCAAAAAATTAGTCAGGTGTGGTAGCGCTCACCTATAGTTCTGGCTACTTGGAAGGCTGAGGCAGAAGGATCGCTGGAGCCCAGCAGGTTGACGCTGGGGTGGCCGTGAGCGTGCCACTGCAGCCAGCCTGGGTGACTCCAACTCAAAAAAACAAACAAACAAGAGTTTTGGCTTTACCTGCATGTAGACTACTTATGTCCCTAATCTTGACTTTTACCCCACTTCTTTACAATAAAATGAGAAAAAAAAACCAAACAAACCCAAACTGGGGAATATGTCAGCAGTAGCTGTAAAACAAACAAGTGACAGGATTAAAAGAAATGGAATTATAATAATAAGGCCTGTAACCATTGTGCTAAGTGAAATTTTATAAAGCACACACACACACAAAAGTTTCCAGGAGTGGTGATTCCTAAGGATCCAGAGGATGACTGTGGTGGAGGTAGAGACCCCTGGAAATAAGTATGTTGAAAACTTGGAGTCTAGATTTTGGATTCTGGAAGTGTTGTCAGCTTGAGTGTTGACATAATTGAAGACTAAGTGTTAAAATTTGGGGGCAGTTGAGAGAGTTGTGGAGGTTAAGGAAATAGAGAGGAAGATGTGTAAGCTTTAATTCAGTGATTCTCAGCTGGGGTGATTTTGCCCCCTCTACCCCCAGGGGACATTTGATAATGTCTGGAGACATTTTTGATTTTTATAATTATGGAAATGCTACTGGCATCTAGTGGGTAGAGGCCAGGAATACTGCTTTAACATCCTAAATACACAGGATAGTCCCCACAATGAATTATCTGGCCCAAAATGTCAGTAGTGCTGAGGTTGAGAAACTCTGCCTTAACTTGTTTGAGTAAAAGGCAGTGGTTGTTAAATATGGTTGCTCTCTCCCCTTCCACTCTGCTTTGGAACACTGTGCACATCTGTTTGTTCTTTCATTTAGTGACCATTTGTGGAGCTCCATTTATGTGTCGATAGGCATTATGTGTCGATAGACATTGCCTCTTAGCATTCATTTATTTTTAATTGCAAATTAACATGCAAATATATTCTTCCATGAAAAAAGCCAAAAACTCAAACATGAAATACCAGTGACTACTTTGAGCACCACCTCGAATCTCTATTCCTTCCCAAGAGGTACCCAGTGCCATAAGTTTGCTGTGTGTAGCTGGACATTTGAAGATTGACTCCCTACATCCAGTTTTTTCCCCTCTCCTATATTTTGTAAGAAGTTTAATTGGAAAATTTGTCCTAGGCTGCAAGTCTCTTAAGGTAGGGACCAGGTGTTAGGTTTCTCTTTTTGACTTATTATAATACATGGGACACTGTTGTCACTCAATAAATGTTTGCTGAATAATGAAGGAAATGAATCAAAAGAGTCTCAATGGGAAGCAAAAGAGAATGCCAACTCCCGGTAATGGCTTTCTGACTTTGGAAGGCTGTGAGGTATGTTTATGGGAAGAATGAGTTAATGTCAGGATGTGGAAGAAGAAGAAAAGAGTAGAGAAAAATTCAAAGCTGTAAAAGTGGAGAAGGGGATATCAGTGGGCCCAGTTGACAAGCTGGTAAGAGGGCAAAGAAGGGATTGAGAAGGAACAGAGGTCTTCACTGCTTAGGGTTCAAGAGTTCAGGGAGGGTTTTGAAGAAAGTAATTTTGCAGGTTGGTAATTTGAAGAATATAAGAGCTTTTTTTTTTAGAACTAGAAGAGTCCTTTTGGAGTGCTGGAGTGATAGAAACATTAGTAGTTTATGTTCTGGAGAGATTCTTTACATGTATATGTATGTAGATAGATACCCCCATTAATATACCTAGAGGGTCTTCATTATTTTTCTTTTTTTTATTGTAAAGATGTGGGGTACAATTCAGGATTAGGTATACAAACATTGATTATGCAGGTACTCTTGTTGATGAGGTATGCCCCTCCCTCTCCTAGAAGATTCCCTCAACTGCCAATCCTACCCCTCCTCCCCTGACAGTTTCTTATTACTGTCAAATACTTTCTTATAGTGTTATAATTGTTCAAGGTCCACTTATGAGTGAGAACATATGGTACTCTGTTCTTTGTTTCTGTGATAGATCACTGAGTATGATTGACTCTAAATTCATCCAAGTTGCTGCCAAATCCGTATATTTGTCCTTCTTTTTGGCTGCATAATATTCCATTGTGTATATGTACCACATTTTCTTTATCCAGTCCAGCTTCAATGGGCAACATGGTTGGTTCCATGTTTTTTCTTTTTCTTTTTTTTTTTTTTGAGTTGAAGTCACACTCTGTCACCCAGACTGGAGTGCAGTGGCCGCTCCCGGCCACTGCAACGTCGACCTGCTGGGCTCTGGTGATCTTTCCGCCTCAGCCTTCCAAGTAGCTGGAACTACAGGCGTGCGCTACCATACCCGGCTAATTTATTTATTTATTTATTGTAGAGATGAGGTCTCTCCAAGTTGCCCAGGCGGGTCTCGAACCCGCGGGCTCAGGCATTCCACTCACCTTAGCCTCCCAAAGCGTGGGATTACAGGCTGAGCCACCGAGCCCGGCTGGTTCCATGTTTTGCTATTGTATTTTTCACTGAACAAAACACCTTGAGGAACATTTTGTTTCAGTTTATGCAGCTCAACCTCATTTTTTAAATTGACCACATAGTATTCTATAGGAAGATTTTCTAGTTTATTTTTTAAAATTGTGATTTGTTTAAACTTGTCCAATTGCTAGACATTTAACTTGTTTCCAGTCTTGTGCTACTATAAAAAGTGCTATTTATGTGTTCCAGAAAACACATACGGTAAGTGCAAGAACACAGATTCTGACAAGTGGAGTTGTTGTGTTTCTAAGTTTATGCACATTTAAACTTTTGATAGGTATTGCCAAGTAGCCTCCAAAATTTTATACTCTGTGAAGTGCGAACTAGAGTGACCTTTTTGGTATGTTACTGCACTTTGATTTTCACCAGTCTAAGTGAAAAATAGTATCTTGACTTTCTGTCTTTTTTTAAATAGAAGGGATATTTTTAAAAAAAATCTCTAAAAGTCATTTGTATTTCTTTTGTCTTGAACTGAAGCTTGAAATAATTATTTTTTTTCCTATTGATAAATAGGAACTTTTTATAAATTAAGGAAATTAGCCGTGTCTTTCATGTCATAAAGTTTCCCATTCAGCTTGTCACTTGTCTTTTGAGTTGGTGGTGTATATGTATATATACACATATACGATATATATGTATACATACATACACATTATACATATGTATGTATATGTGGGTATGTTTTGCTGCCAGACAAAAACATTTTAATGTAAGCAAATAAGGTATTTATTTTGTAACACTTTTGTATCCTGTTTCTTTCTGAGAAGACTTTTACTCTGAGGTTTAAAAATAACTTTCTGTGCTTTCTTTCAGTAATTTAATGGGAAAACCTGGGTTTTAGTTTTGATTCTATCCTTCATTAGTTTTGTGACTTTGTACAAATTATGTAATCTTTCAGTTTCCTAAACCTAAAGGATTAGATCAGATGATCTGTAACATTGTAAAGAACTTTCAGTTCTAAACTTTCTTCTTGGCTTTTGAGTAGGATTTACTTTTACGTGGTGGGGAGATTTGGAGTTGGAGTCAGGTTAAGGGAAAGATGTAGCAAGGTAGGCACAGGGACTTGGGAAGAAAACAGACAAAATGACAAAGATTGTGAACAAATGAACAGAAAAACTCAGAGAGAGGATGGAGGAAAAAATGAAGGAAAACATGCAAGAAAGGTAGATACTGAGAACCTGAGTTGTATGCTTTTTTCGTATCATAGGCAATAAAAAGACATCTTGGGTACCTGTGTTCATTCATTCTCCCTTTCTTCCTCTTTTTTCCCCCTTTCTTCCATCCCTCCCTGATTTCCTTCTTTTTTTTTCTCTTTCTTAGAATAAAGTCAAGTATAATACCAAAGTTGTGAATTAGCACAAATCATAAAATACAAAAGTTAAAGCTTCACATTCTTACTCATGTTGCATATACGTAGTCTCTAAAGCCGAGTGCTTGAACTCCTTGAATATAGTGTGTTTGGAATAACTAGTATATTGCTTCATTGCCTAGAAGTTCCTTCCAGCTCTAAAGCTCTATGTTTAAATATAGTTTATGTGTTTTAGCATTGTTATAAGAACTATAATTTTCACTTTTTTTACTTTTAGATATTAAATGTGTGAAATTTATAATGCATTTCTATATGTTTTGTATTTCATGTCTAAGACAAAAGTGCTCCCCATAAATTATGCCTTCAAGAAATCTAGTTGAATACATTCTGACCTGTTAGCTGATAGTAAGTGATCTCAGTGTCACCCCCTTCCCCCCCAGCTGTGCTCCCCTTCCTGCTGGCCTGGGACGTTCTCATCTTTTGGCTTCCTCAAGTTGCCCTTGAAAACAGATGACTAGACTTATTAAAATCATCACTGGTTACCATGACAGTGGCTGTCACTGTGGCTAATTGGGAAGGAAGTTATTATGGTCATCAGAAATACTGAAGAGGAAGGGGATGAAAGTGCAAGTGGCGATGGAAGCTTAGCTGTGTTACCGTTAGTGGGGACAGTCATGGGGAGGGAGGTGTAGAGGCCCTAGGTGTCATCTTCTCATAAGACTTGGTCAGACGCTTTCTTCTTCCCCACCTCTGGGGGCTCACCTTTACTGCTTCCTCATTTTGTGCATTTTAGATCCAGTCTCTTTGTCTCCCCCCTGCACTCATTTTATTTGAGATATAACCTAATCAAGAGGTATTGTTTAAGGTTCTACTCTGTGAGAAAGTGTGGGCAGGAAATGTAAGATCCAGGGGATGGTCCATAAGGGCTTTTGATTGAGTTGGTTAGATGATATATGGACTCAGCCAAAATTAAGTGGCAGTTTAAATTGATGGTATAAAATATGGTATAGGGTCATGTCTTGCTATTTTGTTGGTGAGAAAGAGAAGACTATATTTAGTATAAAATGGTATCAGGCCAGGCTCTGTGGCTCGACCTGTAATCCCAGCACTTTGGGAGACCGAGGTGAGTGGATTGCCTAAGCCCGAGAGTTTGAGACCAGCCTGGGCAACTTGGCGAGACCTCATCTCTACAAGAAATAAAAAATTAGCCGGGCATGGTAGTGCATGCCTGTAGTTCTGGCTACTTGGAAGGCTGAGGGAAGGATTGCCAGAGCCCAGCAGGTCAATGCTGGGGTGGCCGTGAGTGTGCCACTGCACTCCATCTTGGATGACAGAGTGAGACTCCAACTCAAAAGAAAAAATTGTTTCAGAATTTAGTATACAATTCTAGACTTGCAGTACACTTGGAAGAGAGAAACATAAAGGAGGAAGAAAAGGCAATGCAGAATGTGAGCTAAGGCAACTGAAAAAGTTTTAAAATTCTTTTTAACAAAGATGTTGTTAATTATTTAAGTCTTAAACCTGGGAGGCCAAGGGAAACTTTTCTTTGGCCCTGTACTCAGACCCAGACTTTGCTCTGAACTCGTTCCCCATCTCAGTTCCTTCCACTGTTTACAGGATCTCCAATGGCTTTCTTTGGAAATTAGTTGGAAGAAACCGTATATATGATATAGTAGTAAATACAGTACTTAGAAGATACTATTTGTGGAAGAAATAAGGTTCTTTGTGAAAAAACAACACCCAGGAGCAGAGAACATATAGAGGAATTTCAAACCTTTGTATCTTACTTTAGGAACAGTGTTACTGATGGCAGGTGAGCAGCTGTGACAATCAAAGAGCTTTTCATGGGCTTTCAAAAAATCTCTCTAGACCTCTTCTGAAGTCAGTAATTCTTCTGTCCTCCTGGATGGTTTGGATGGTAAATTTGGAGGGTGTGGACTGCTTCTACTATATGTATTTCTGAGAGGACTGAAGAATCCAAGGCTGTCCATGCACACCCGCACACATATGGTCTTGATCAAGACCATTTGAACTATAAGCCCCAGGATTTTGAAGGTTGGATATCTGGGTGTGTTGAGACTAGGTAGAAGAAAATGCTCATTAGCTCCCTGTGTCTCATATTACTAAAGCCCATGAGATCAGTATTAGTTTATGCCAGATGTCAGTTAATCTCTATGCGTCCCTTACCTAGCAAACTCTGAGAACTTCTTGTTTAGGAAAGGTACCTGTTCTTCATTTGACTATAGTATCTGGGCCAGTGGCATCAGCCACCTTATTCTTCAGGACCTCATGATTGATGTTTGAAGATCTGCATCCTTTTGGCCAGTAGGAAGTGGATTAGAAGTCCAGAGGCTGGCTGTCTTCTAGTTGTGCAAAGAAACACTCCCCTGGCATTTTTTCTTTAATAAATAATGTGTTTATTCCTGGGTTTATTTTTCTTCCAAATTTCAACTATCCTGTTTCCTGGTGACTTTTTTTCTTTTTCAAGAGATGTATTCAGGTCAGTGGTATCTTGCCTTTACAGCTACTTTTTTTTTTTTTTTTAATAAATTGAGATTTCACGTTGTCGCCCGGGTTGGGGTGCGGGGACATGATCATGGCTTACCGCGGCCTCAACCTCCTGGACTCAGGCGATCTTTCTGCCTCAGCCTCCTGAGTGGCTAACTACAGGTGTGCACCACTGTGCCTGGCTAAAATTTTGTAGAGATGAGATCTCACTTTGTTGCCTGGTCTTGAACTCCGGGATTCAAGCAGTCCTCCTTGGCCTTCCAAAGTGGTCTACAGTACTTTTGAATAGTTCCTTCCTCACCTGATAGATTCTTGTTTACCCTGTATTGTGGGAGACATATGGTGGGAGTGGTATCTTCCATAATAGATTGGATACTAGTCTCAGGGGGGTCTTTATTGGTGAATCATTTATTGTTTTCTTCATTAGGATAAGAATCTTAAGTAAGAAGGGAGAAGAAACTTTTTTTTTGGGAGAGAAAATAAAAGCCAGTCTTTCAGAGACCAGAATGGGATCATGTGTAGCTATGAATTCATTCTCTTTCCTCCTTCCCTCCTAGTTGCAGTTTGATCTCAAACCAGCTGTTTCCAGCTGTCCTCTGGATTTTGCCCAGGCCCCTTGGGATGTTTGCAATGACTCACACAGCTGGGCTTTTTTCCATAATGATCTGAATCTAGCTCCTCAAGGACTAGGAGCAGGAGGAGGAAAAGGGCGACTTTGGTTGTACTGGAGTAGATTTTCTTGTTGGTATCACTGTCTCCTGGCTCTGGGTTTGATTTGTCTTCCTTTGAAGCAGTGATCCTAGAAGATAACATTGCTGGGGGAGGGGAGGCAAATGTGTTAACTGGAGAAAGTGTTTTTGGAGAAAGCCCAATGTTCTTTCACTCTCCTTTTTTTCCCCTTTGTTTCCTTTCAGACCTTCTACTTCTGAACAAACTGCATCATTCCTTTTCTTTTTTTTTTTTTTGAGTCGAAGTATCACTTGTCACCCAGGCTGGAGTGCAGTGGCATGCTCATAGCCACCACAGCCTTGACCTGCTGGACACAGGCAATCCTTCTACGGGCATGCGTCACCACGTCCAGCTAATTTTTTAATTTATTGTAGAGATGAAGTCTCACCAAGTTGCCTAGGCTGCTCTCGAACCCGTGGGCTCAGGCGATCCTCTCTCCTTGGCCTCCCAAAGTGCTAGAATTATAGGCATGACCCACTGTGCCCAGTCTCATCTTTCCTTTCCTTTTCTTTCTTTTTTTTTTTTTTTTTGAGTTGGACTCACACTGCGTCGCCCAGGCTGGAGTGCAGTGGCATGCTCACGGCCACCCCAGTGTCAACCTGCTGGACTCCAGTGATCCTTCCGCCTCAGCCTTCCAAGCAGTTGGAACTACAGGCACACACTACCGTGCCCGGCTAATTTTTTATTTATTGTAGAGATGAGATCTCACCAAGTTGCCTGGGCTGGTCTTGAACTCATGGGCTCAGGCAATCTACTTGCTTTGGCTCCCAAAGTGCTGGGATTACAGGCTTAACCACCGAACCCGTCCTTTCTTTTTCAGATGAATGTAGGATGAATGAATGAATGCTGAGGGAACTATCAGTTAATAAAAATTTGGATGGTGTTCTCTGTACCCTGATTATTGGTTTTGTGTTTTGTAGGAAGAATTAGTTTCTTTGCAGTTCTTCAAAGTGGTCCTTCCTCTTTCTAACAGTAAGTACTGTCCTTTCCCTTCTTCTTTCCTTCCATGAAGGCTATCCCTTCCCAGCTTGGGAACCTGTACAAATGAGATATCTCAGTAAAGAAAAGAAGGATTATTTAGGTATTTAAAAACTCTTTACTTTTGCCTCTCTTGACTCTGTACTCATGTTTCCAAAAGGGACAAGCTGTGGAAGAAGTCCTCTAGACCTGATGTATGTAGCCACTAGCCACATTCGACCCTCAAGATGTGCTCTAAGTGTAAAATGCTATACCCTAGATTTTAAAGAATTAGTACAAAAAAGAGTGTAAACTATTACATTGAGATTTTAAAAATAATCAACTATATTTTTATACAATCATGCTGAAATGTTAATATTTTAAGTATATTGAGTTCAAGGAAATATATTATTGAAATTAATTTCATTTGGGTTTTTTCTTTAACTCTTTTTAATGTGACGGCTACAAAATTTTAAATTGTATAATGGCCCACATTTCTGGCCTTCTTAAGTGGTCTGAATCTTAAGTAAGAGAAATATGATATACAAATACATAATACACTACTGATTTTAATACACTTATCATGTCATGTCCAAACACACTCAACTACTAAGAATCAACTAAGGAACACATAAGATAGAACACACACAGTATATGCATATACCTGTGTATATTAAATTTCTGTTAGACAGGTTGTTCTAACTAGAAGAGGAAGTTACTGTAATACTGGTGTGTTCCTTTTTGGCAGCATCTGTTTCCAGAACCTTGGAGGAACCTTTAATGATAGTTTGGGATTCATAACATAGTGTACTACATGATACTGTCTGTATTAGTTATCTCTTGCTCTGTAACAAATTACCTTTTACTTATTGTCTTGAAACAACAAACAGTTCATAGTTTTTACAGATCAGAATTTCGGGAGCAACTTAACTATATAGTTCTAGGTCAAGATCTTCATGAGGCTTCAGTCAAGCTGTTGGCTGGTCTTCAGTCATCTGTTGGTTAGACTGGGGTAGGAAGATCTTACATTTCTGCTTTATGCTATCTGTTAGAAGCAATTCCAGCTCCTTTCAAGGGGAGGAAAATTAAGTTCCACCTCTTGAATGGAGTAGTATCAGAGAATTTGTGGGCATATTTTAAAACTGCTACCCCCACATATTTTTTCTGCTGCTCTCCCCTGTTTGGCATGGCTGTTTTACTGACTGTCTCTGAAAATGGTTGAAGGTCTTTTTACCATCAGCTACTACTTCAGCAGTATTACTTGGAACAAATCTGTTCATTTGGAGTATGCAAACTCTGACCTATAATCAGAATGGTCCTTTTCGTGGCGGGCGAGGGTTATAGATTTGCTTGGGCTTTAAACACAGGTATATGCATATATTGTGTGTGTTCTATCTTATGTGTTCCTTAGTTGATTCTTAGTAGTTAAGTAAAGGTGATTGGACATGACATGATAAGTGTATTAAAACCAGTAGTGTATTATGAATTTGTACATCATATTTCTCTTAATTAAGATTCACACCACTTAAGAATCATTCTGTATCTCATTCTATCTCTCAGGTTTAAAAGTAAAGCCAGGTATCCTGTTTTCTGTTCTACAAGTAGGGAAATGGAGGGGAGTTCATTTATACATGAGATTGAGTGGAAGGTGTTATGAAGGAATATAGGAGTATATAAGGCAGAGATATAGGTGTTTCCAGAGCTAGGTTCATCCGTGACTCCCCCTCCTGTAGCTGTTTTGTTTTTGGCTAGGCCTTAAACCTCTGGAGTTTATTTTGAGGCAAGACCTGTGGGATAAGTGGCCCAGGAAACATAATAAATAAGGGTAAATTTCTGTCTGCTCTGAGTCAATACGGAGCTTTAGTACAAGGAAACTAGGTATACTAGGGGGAAGTGTATAGGTGAGGGGAGGGTTCAAGATTCAGGAGAACAGGCATTCAGTTCAGACCACTTGACTTCATTTTTTTGTTGGTTTGTTTCTTAGTATGATTTCATGAATTTAACATTATCTTGTCTGTTTGAAAAGTCTGAAAGCTTAGTGAATCGGTTATTAGACAGAGAATTAAAAATTTTTTTTGAATCTGCATACTGTGTCTTCTAAGTTCTTATTATCTTTGTCATTATTTTCATATTTCAATATAGTTTTTTTTTTTTTGAGTTGGAGTCTCACTCTGTTGCTCAGGCTGGAGTGCAGTGGCATGCTCACGGCCACCCCAGCGTTGACCTGCTGGGCTCTGGCGATCCTTCCCCCTCAGACTTCCAAGTAGCTGGAACTACAGGTGCGCACGCCCAGCTAATTTTTTATTTATTATAGAGACGAGGTCTCACCAAGTTGCCCAGGCTGGTCTTGAACCCACGGGCTCAGGCATTCCATTTGCCTCGGCTTCCAAAAGTGCTAGGATTACAGGCTGAGCCACCAAGCCCGGCCTCAATATAGTTTTGAATTGTTGCTTTTGTTTTGTTGTGATTGTCTCTTGTCTATAATCAGACTTAATTTTCTTGAGGACCATGCCTTATATATCTCGTGTTCTCTCTAATAATTATATTTTGGTCTCTCTAATAATTATATTTTGGGTTGTATATTTAAGAGGTATGTATTTAAGTATCTGGGCAGCATCCTCTGGTGTGATAAGGTAAGAGCCAAGTGGAACTCATTGGTAAAGAGTTTGGGATTTAGAGTTCTGCTGACTTTGCTGTTTAATAAAATTTCTCTGAGGCTCAATTTCTCTGAGGCTCAGTTCCTTCATCTGTAAAATGTTAAGAATAGTTTCCATCTCTTAGAGTTGTGAGAACTAATGTGATATTGCAAGTAAAGCACTTAGCACAGGTGTGGGTACATATATTAGGTTTGTAAAAAGTTAATTGCTTCATTTATAAAATTCTTGATTAGAGGCATCAACATTCTCGAATCTTGAGGCCTTCATTATTTATTTGATATTATTTCTTGATGGGTCAGTCATTATTGTTGGAGGTGCTAGATGCCTGAATCTGGTGCCTGTTCTCATCAACCCAAATTGGTCCAGATAATAACTGACTTCACCCAGAGAGTTTTCTTGTCTGCTTTGGCAAAATAGATATTCTAGACTATGATTTCTTCCTTGCAGAGTCTCATGATGCTTCCTCTCTCCAGTGACCAGAGGATGCCATTCTTTTCTTTTTTTTTGAGTCAGAGTCTCACTCCGTCGCCTAGGCCTTAGTACAGTGACATGCTCACAGCCATCCCAGCATCGATCTGCTGGGCTCTGGTGATCCTTCCGTCTCAGCCTTCCAAGTAGCTGGAACTACAGGCCCATGCAACCATGGCTAATTTTTTGTTTATTGTAAAGACAAGGTCTCGTTAAGCTGCCTGGGCTGGTCTTGAGCTTACGGGCTCAGGCAATCCACTTGCCACCACCTCCTCCCAAAGTGCTGGGATTAGAGGCTGAGCCACCAAGCCCGGCCCATTATTTTCAATGTGTGGTAGATCACACGGTATTCAGATAACCCTGTTCTTGTCTGCTCTTTAGACTATGACTTCTAAAAGCTCATTTAAACCTGGCTGGTGCTGACTCCTATCCAAGGCTCTAGTCCCTCTGCCCTCCTTCCAATTTCCTATTAAGGAATTATTGAGACTGTTTTATTTTTAAAGAATATTTGCAGAAGCCAAACAGATCATTTCTTTCAATTCTGTACCCGTTGGTCAGCATCCAGAATGTAAGCAACTTTGTGACCTCCTATATGTTCCTGTGTTGTCAGATGTGACCAACTTTGAATTTTTCCTTTCAGTGGCTTCTTGCCTCGTAGACTATTCCATTTTTCTGTTGCATAGTAAGCACACTTTCTTCATCCTCAGCCTCTTAATTGCATGTTATTTCTACTCTTTTTTAAAAAAATTAATTAATTTTTTTGAATTGGCGTCTCACTCTATCGGTCAAGCTGGAGTATGGTGGCATGCTCATAGCCACCACAACCTCAACCTGCTGGACTCAGGCAATACTTCCACCTCAGACTTCTAAGTAGCTGGAATCACAGAAGCATGCCATCATGCCAGGCTAATTGTTTGATTTATTGTAGAGATGAGGTCTTGCCATGTTGCCCAAGCTGGTCTAGAACCCCTGGGCTCGGGCAGTCCTCTCGCCTCGGCCTCCCAAAGCACTGGGATTACAGGCATGAGCCACCATGCCTGGCCTACCCCTTTCTCTTAACTAAATTTGTTTTTTTCTGAGGACATCATATCTCTCTATTCTCTCATAGTGGATGCTTCTTTCTTCCTTAAAAAGAAAAAAAAATTAGAAACAAGGTCATGTTATGTTGTGCAGGCTGGTCTTGAGCTCCTGAGCTCAGACAATCCTCCCATCTTAGCCTACTGAGTAGCTGTGACTATAGGCACACACCACTGTACCTGGCTTAGGTGTTTCTTGTTCTCCTGTATCAGGCAGGGGACCCTAACCCTCAGGCCACAGACCAGTATTGGTCTGTAGCCTGTTCCAAGGAACTGGGTCACACAGCAGGAGGTGGGCGGTGAATGAAGCTTCATCTGTATAGCCAATCCCCATCACTAGCATTACAGCCTGAGCTCTGCCTCCTGTCCAATCAGCAGCAGCTTAGATTCTCATAGGAGCGTGAACCCTATTGTGAGGGATCCAGGTTGCCTGCTCCTTATGAGAATCTAATGCTGCCACTAATGTAATGCACTTGCATCATCCTGAAAGCACCCCTTCCCCATCCATGGAAAAGTTGTCTTCCATGAAACAGATCCTTGATGCCAAAAAGGTTGGGGACTTCTGTCCTCTATTAGGGTGGTCAGTATTCTGTCATCCTTTCTCTCCCCTTCTCCAGTGCTCATATATAAGCCTCTACCCTTGGGTGAAATTTCCTGTTCCTTTAAAGCTCATGCGCCCTCTTCTCTTACTCAGTGCTGTCATTTGCTTCCCCCTTACCCCCCATTTAAAAAACAAGTAAAAACTTCGGCTATTGGATTGTGGGCTCTTCTTCCCACTGTAAGTATTGTCACCCAGACAGAGCCTTAGCTAGTCCTGTCTCTCCCAGTTTTTTAATTGCTTCACTACCTTTGATCTCACTTTCACTACCCTTTCTAAGACCACACCCTGAGCTTTGTCACTCTGAAAGTGCTTCATTTCTGAAAATTTAAAGACAGGTGTTTCATTTTCTCATTGAGACTCTTCCACTTTTCATTCTGTTATTCCTACTACATCTTTTCACCAGTCATTGAGAAATTCAGGACATTATCCTTCCCTGTGTTCTCTGCCTTTCTTTGAACTCCCCTGCCTTTGCTCCCCTCATTGTCTTGTTCAGACTTCATGGCCCTTCGCTTTAACAGCTCTCTGACCAATGTCCTCTCTTTATCATAATTTTGTTTTACATTCCTAGTAAAACCCAGACCTAGATCTGCCTTTCTGGTTTCCAACCTTTCCTGGACCCTTGACTCTTACCTGGCAGCCTTTCTGTGACCTCTTGGGAATTTGCCACAGTGACTGTTCCTCATTGTCCTGCATTCACTTTCCTTTCTCTTACAACAGGAAATCTTGCCTCTTAATTTATAGATGGAATAAAAGCCATCAGATTGGAATGCTTTTGAACTTTGTGCCACCAAACCTACACTTTTGTTCCACTTTTCTTTCTTTCTATGGTGAGCCCTACTTGGTTCTCTCTCCTAGATTTTAAATCTGTCCTCCTGTATTTTTTCTCATCAACTTTAAGCAGTAAATAAAATCTAGCACATTTAGTCTTTTGATCTCCTACCAAATTGTTAGTTTCTTGAGGATAGGGACTGTGTTTTTTCTTTTCAGATTTCTAGTATCTAACACAGTGCCTGATATATAGTAAGCCAAGTATTTAATTGATTATTAAAGGTTGTATAGATTGTAGGATTTTAGAACTGAAAGGACTTTATTCCTATAGAACATATGTCCCAGATTTTCAGGGTGAATGATGTGGTTCTTTTGCTAAAGATAATCATTTCAGACAAAGATCATATTCAAAGACCAACGCCTCTTTTTAATGTTTTGTTCCTGGTTTTTCTAGTTAAGTAGCTTTGTCTCAAGGCTTAGTTAGATTAATGTTTCTTTTTTTTTTTTTTTTTTTATAATGTAAGTTCTTCATGGTTTTATTTAACTGTTTACACCTTACCAGGAGTCTGGTTTTGTTTTGTTTTTTTTTTGAATTGGAGTCTCACTCTGTCACCCAGACTGGAGTGCAGTGGCCGCTCCCGGCCACCGCAGCCTCGACCTACTGGGCTCCGGCGATCCTTCCGCCTCAGCCTTCCAAGTAGCCGGAACTACAGG
>CAUYQG010180633.1:0-32114 GCA_963574415.1 Tarsius wallacei | reverse complement strand
CACGCCCGGCTGATTTTTTTGATTTATTGTAGAGATGAGGTTTCGCCTGCCCAGGCGGGTCTCGAACCCGCGGGCTCAGACAATCCACTCACCTCAGCCTCCCAAGGCGCGGGATTACAGGCTGAGCCACCGAGCCCGGCTAAGCAGTTTTTAGATTTAGGCTGTTCCTGGGAAGAGAGAGTGCCTTGGGTGAGGCAGCATTCTTTAGCCAAGGGCAACTACAAAATGCCAGGGAATAAGTACTTTAGTCCTGAGGGCAGACTGGGGAACTAAAATTTTAGTTATAAATATATATATATATAAAAACATGTATTCAGTGACATATATTAGTAACTAGTATTAAACTGGTTAATCTTAAATAACAATTAGCTTTAATAATACAGTTTTAAAGTATTATTTAATTAGTAATTAAATTTAAGTCTATGCATATATATCTTTGTTTCCTGATTATATTATAAGTGATTTCAGGGAATAAGATAAGCCTTCTATCTCTTACCACTATCTTTGCAAGAAGTATCATTATTGATAGCATATCTAAATATTGAAAATTAAAACATAATACATTTATTTTAGTGATTAAATGAACATTAAGAAGCTAGCATTAATGTTTAAAGTTATTAAAGTCCACATGCACATAGTTAAAATGTCAAATATTCTTACTCATGTTATTTGATGTCATATTATCTGCCAAGCCAGTGATTGTTTTATTTGCCATCTGGAGTTACTATTGGCTGGGGGTAGATTACAGTGCTAAGCAGAAAGTGTCCCTTAGGCACTAAGCAAAGAAATTTTTCACCCATGCTAGGTGAATTCCTTTCAAAAGTGGATTCTAACTTCTCCAGCTTAGTCCCAATAGACAGAGCTCTAGTGCCTCAGAGAGACTTGAATTATGGATCATATTAAGGAATAAGAGTGGAGGAACTAAGAAGCCACATTGTTAACTCTTACTATAATCACTATGAGAAAGGGGACCATTGTACACTGTATCCTATTTGGCAGATAGCAAGACTGAACAGACTACCATTCAGTGTGCCTATTAATATAATTGGGAAGTATCAGAAGAAGTATCTCCATATGGAAGTAAGTGTATTCCTTGTAGTGACACTTAACTCATTTACTTATCACTTATACTGTCTATTCACTTGAGGACATATGGTTATTGACTGTACTAACCATCAAAAATATTGGCGATTATATAGAAAATATTTTTATACACAGGTGAACAGCAAAATCCCTGGATGTAAAATAAAATAATTTGGATGTTTTAGGAATGTTTTTAATATATATTTATTTTTGTTGTGGTTATTCCTAACCTAACACATAAATAAACATTACAAATCCTCCCTGGTTCAAGTTCTCATTTTCCACATAGACTAACATTTGTCCATTCTAACGTAACTCTTATGCTAACTCTAGAGTACACAGATTGTAATTTATGACCATCCATATTCAAAATACTCAATACGTCTTCACTGGCTATCTGATATTACAAAGTTTTGTTTCAAGCTGCTTTGTGCTCTCCTAACTTCTCAAGTCCAACCTTTAATTTCACTCAATCATCTATTGTGATCATGCCAAACCTCTCATTCTTTTGCTCTCTCACAACTCTCTTTTCCCCTAATATCTTCCCTTGACTAAAAAGGTTTCCTCTATCGTTTGTTTTTCCCTACAATTGAATGGCTATGCATGCTTCTAAACCTATGTCAAATCCTATCCCCTTATTCTGATATTTTATGACCTTTTTTGGGTTATGTGTTCATGCCCTCCCCAATGTTGTTGTGGGACACTGTGCATATCACTCTATAATAATACACATAGGCTTGTTTGACCCAGTATTTTCTGAGCTCCTCAAGATCAGGACCATGTCTTACTTATTTTTGGATCCCTGAGACCTACAGTTACTCCTCCATGTAAGCATATTTTAGGTTTCTATTGAATTATGTTCAGCCAGAAACTGAAGGTATGTGATCTAATACATTTTGATTCATTTAGCCTATGCATACCAATTACAATATTCCTAAGAACTATAATTGCATATTTATTTGTGTGTGTGTGTGTGTGTGTATGTGTGTTTCTAGAGAGGGGGAACATTTCTAATTGATCAGTAGGAATAGAAAACTGCAGAGGAAGATAACATTGAGATAAAGGATAGGTAAGGCTCAGGGTTTAATAGCAATTTGACAGATATTTCTTGAAGACCAGTTAGATTCAAGGTATCGTGTTCATTGCTAGGAGAACTTAGTCTCTGCCTTTCAATGTGCATGTAGGAGAGTTAACAGGAAGTAAAATCAGGCCTCTCAAAAATAAGAGAGTGTAATGATAAAAGGCCTCACATTTGCAAGAGATGCAAAATGATATGGAGATCTTGAATAAAATAAGCAATTACTTAAATAGTTTATAATGTTCACTTTGATTTATAAAAAGTGTCCATAGTTAAGTATTTTTAAATGTTAAGTGAAGAGATAGTTGTGACAACTTTAATTTTAAATATAATGATCAAATAAGGCTTTGTATATGCATATGTCAAGATCATAGCATAGATTAAAGCGAAAAGACTATTTTGTATCAGCTTCAGTCATTTTAAATAAAAACATAAGACACCCACAACTGAATATCTAAATATATGACAAGGCATTATTGTATTTAGCCTTAATTTTTTTCAGCAAAACAAAGAAGTAGCAGACAAGTGATTCTAGTCATAAGTACATTCTTTTTTTTCAATTCTTTTTGAAGGGAGAGCTTAATTATGAGGAGATAACTAGAAGTGTTATGACCCGAATTCAAATTAATATTTGATTCAATTTTATAACGCAGCATGGAGCTATAACTGGAATGAACAGTTTGATAAAATTAAAATTACTTAGTAATAGATATTAAGCTAAGTAACTATAAAATTGCTTATTTCTTAGGTGTAATAGAAAGTGCCAGAGAAATAGCACAGATTTTTCACACATGCCGCCCAGGTAGAGTTTCAGAGATTCAGGGCTATGTGGCTGAGCAATTCTTAATCTCAGTTTATAATGGCTATAGCCCTTCTGACCTGTGATGATGTTTTATAAATCTCTGAAAATTGCTGATGGAACAGAAAATATAAATTGTTAAAGTTCCTGATCTATATTTCTAAAGGCCAAAAGGTGAGAAGGGATATTGAAATCAGTTATGTGCTAAAAAAAAAATAAAAATATACCCTCCAGCATTTGCCAATGTGAAACAAACACATGGGAACCATTTGGAAGAGAAGCATCCTGGGGCATGGGGAGGAATTTCTAATTAGTAGATCAAATACTAGACATCCTCAGAGGAAAATCAAGTTGAGAGAGAGAGAAAAGAAAGCCGGATTTGGGGTTCAATGGCATTTAAACTTGTTAGGTTCAGAGACTGTGCTAGTTGCTAGAATAATATAGAATAATACAGTCCCCTGCTTCAATGTGCTTGCCCGAAGGTAATAGGTGGAGTTAAAGCAGACTACTCAAATGTAGCAGATAATATGGTGAGTGTCCTAGCATACAGTAATTTATAATGCACTTAAAAATATGGAGATACCTCATGATCAGAGCAAGTGAATAAGATAAGCAGCTCTAACGAGGAAGTTACCTTTGAGATAGTTTCAACAGTACTGGTTCAGATCTTGGTAGTGATGAACAGAATCGAGGCCAGGAATCAGTCTCTTGGCTAGAACAAGTACTTTGGTTGATGAGTGTGGATATAGCCCCGAGGACTTATTCTAGAGAGCTAAGTTTTCATCTCACTGCCAACTATCTATTGAATTATGGATGAGTCACTTAGCCCTTCGAGACCTAGTTTCCTCAGCTATACTTCGAGGAACTGAACTAGTTAATCACTAAGGTCATGCAAGTTCTAAAACACTCTGATCTAAAAAGAATACATTGGTTCTCGTCTTGTGGAGCCTAGAATTCTAGGTTGAAAAGTTTGTTTTCAATCATTTTTAGTGCAAGGTGGTATGTGTGAGTAAAGTTATACATTTGGAAGACTAATCTAATGGGGATACTTGAAGGTAATTCTTGTGGGAAGATCACTTAGAGGCTCCTAATATTCCTAGGTAAGAGGTAATGAGGGGCTTGCAGAGAAATTATATTATAGAAACTGAATCTATAAGAGTTGTTCTCACTGTTAATACCAATGAGAGAAGGAAAAAAATGAGGAAAAAAAAAAGCACACAACTTCTAGCCTTGATATCTGAGAGAATTTTTACCAGAACAAGCCAGAAAAGTTTTATGCAGAAGGATCAATGCAAGATGTTTGGAATGTAGCTGTCCGACTGCCAGCTGGAAATGCAGGCTTAGATCTTTAGCGCTCAAAGTATGGATTAGAACAGGGCTTACAAACTCAAATGCTTACGAGGACTACTGAAGTAACAGGCTGCTTTTGAAACAAAAAAGTCATGAGAATGTGAGCACACTGGAAAAAATATGCCTTTCTAAGGGAGGTAGCTGCCACTCAGCTTTAACAGATGGGTGCCCTTGCAATTGCAGACCCTTCTTTTCAAAGACAGGCGAGGCATTTAGATTGCTTCCCAGTTTTTAATCATTGATAAGGAAGTTAACTCAATAAAATGAATTCACTGTGGGGAATAAGCAAAATATGGCTCTAAGCCACATTTGGTCTGCAGGCCGCTGGATGTGAGTTTGAGAACTGTATATTAACCTTTTCAGTATTGGTAGAGAGATAACATCAGAATGAGAGGAAAAGATAGGAATTTTCAAAGGAACAATTTTAAGCAGAGAGGAGAAGAAATCCAAGAAGAGATTCTCAAATAATTTTTACGTTTAAAAAGTCAAGTAAAAGAAAACAGTGAACTCTCTAAATAGTGATGTTGCCAGAAATGAGAAAAACATAAGGGCATTACTCAAAGAGAATAACATGATGGTAGAAGACACACTAATAGACTGAGAAGATAATGAGAAAAAGGAATGGGTGAATTACCTTGCATTTTTCTTTACATACTTATTTTTATTTTGTTTTCAACAATCTGCATCGTTGTTAACCCTACTTATGGGATTGAATATTATGTTTGATATCTCTGTGTTTTTGTGCTAACACCTGAAGATGTTTACAGCAACTGTGAAATTATAGCTATTTCAAGAAGACAGCATAGAAACAACGACTCAGAAGATTGAATTGTTATTGGCAGCATGAGGTAGACAAACAAGTCCACAATCATGATTTTTTTGAAACATGTATAAGACAAAGTCGAAAATGATTTTGATTTCATGTCTACAAGATATTTTAAAGTGCTCTCCCTGCCATACTTTCTTCATTGGCTTTGAGAATGCATTAGAAGAGCAAAGGCTGTATCTTGCTGGACACTACCCAGTCTCTCCAAGTAAAAAAAAATCAAGTTCCAATTGTTGATAAGCCTTATGTTTTCTATGAAAAGAATCAGTTCCTCGAACAGATGGCTGACTGCAAGATTTTGCCACATTTCTCAAATATTCTTCGTAAACCACCAGCAGTCTCATTTAATTCTGTCTGTGAGGAAGGAGCAATGAGTGGATGATGAATCAGGCATCATTAACTGTAATTTTTTAAAAAATCAAATGCAACAATGTCTTGAATAGCAATCGTAAGATATTAGAAAAGATTTCTTTTGAAAAGATTTTCCAAATGTACTCAGGGATTGTCAAGAAAGTCCTAGAACATGACAATAAAGAATATTAAGGTGGGCGACAGAAACGAAATGTTTGCATGTACATGTGTCTGTAATTTATAGGTAGAGCGTACTAGACACTCAGTAAGTACTTGCCACTGCATAATTTTTCTCCTCTTGCTGTTTACAGATTTACTGTGAGTTTCTTCTGACAACCATCTACAAAGCTCCAGAGATCTGAATGCTAACTTTTTATTCCCAGTTTCCCCCAGCATTCTAGTTGACTCCAGAACCTTGCTCTATTGTTTGTTTCTCTTCTCTTCTCATTATTTTCTCACAGCTGTTTTTTGTCTGTTTGTTTTTTGTTTTTTTCTTGCTTGGCTTACAAACAAGCTCAAACTCATGATTTTACGGTTTTTTTTTCTTCTAGCTATCTATTCCTATATATCAAATAGTACCACCCCCAAATTAGTGGTCTAAACTACCACCATTTTATTTTGCTTGTGGATTTTATTAGTTAGGAATTCACACAGGGCACAAGAAGCAAGACTTCTCTCTGTTCAAGGATGTCTGAGACCTCAGCAAAGAAGTCTTGATACCTGGAGGTAACTGGAAACTCTGGTGGAGGGAATCGTTGGAAGGGTTTTCTTTTACTACGGGGACTGGCACCTGGGTTAACTCAAAGCCTGGGCTCAGCTGAAATGTTGACTGTAGCACCTGCACCTGGAGTCTCCATGCAGCCTTGGGCACCTCATAGCTGAGTGGCTGGGATCTGACAGTGAATGTCCAGAAAATGACAATCCAAGAGACTCAGCCAGAGCCTGCCTGGCTTTTTATGACCTAGCTCATGTAACCTACTGGGCTATAACTTCACCATGTTTTATTGGTTATAGCAGTCACCACCCAGATTCAAGGTATGACTATTTTTTAAACTATTTTTTAAAAATATGACCATTTCAAGTCAAATTCTCTACATCTGTCTTTCTGCTAATTCAATCATATATCTTTCCTTTAAATACCAAACTTCCTGAAAAAGTGGTCTACAGTGCCAAACCTGTGTTCTCACTGCAGAGTTTACTTCATAACCCCAATGATATGCCTCTTGTCAATATCATTCCACTAAATTCCTCTCCAAAAATTACCAACTGATTTTCGATTGCCAAATCACAACCTCTTCAGTCCTCACCATAATATTGATCACACATGAAGCATTTACTGAATATGATATATACGTATAATATATAATATCACTATGAAAAAAGGTAATATTTCCTTATCCTAGACTATAAAAAAGTGATATGAAAGTTTTAAATGTTTAAAAGTTGATTCAGATAACTAATATTTGAGGTAGAAATCAAAACTCTTTAGGCTATAAAAATTAAAAATACCTGCCTATTGTCATTGAACAGAAGAAAATTTCACAGTCAAAATATGAATACAATATGCAGCATAAGAAGATAATTCAGTTCTGTCTGTTCAGGCTACAGATATTTCCAAATACATTTTTAAAAGTTAATTTTATATGATCTTAAAAGATGCTTAATTCTGCCTCTAGGTACACCAAGAAAAAAAGTAACCAGAAACTCATATTCTACTAACCAGAAAGTAAATGGATCTTGCCTAACTCTCCCTGATTTGGATATGACATCAATGTCTTTGATGTGTTCCATTTTCTAGATCTTGTAAAGCTAAGGAGATGCCATTCAAAATGTGCACTACTCTAACTTCTGCCCTAAAACAAACACCATTCCCAATTGGCTATTTGATGTACATGACATAATAGAGTCAGTTGTCCCCAAATATTTGGAGGAGAGTGACTTCAGCCAGATGGTCAGCTAGAAGCCTGTACTGCCCATCAACTTCACAAAGACAGTCAGAGCAATGAATAAACAACTACATTTTAACAAAAAATAACTGAAGGAGAGTGCCAGAGTGCATCAGAGGAGTAACAGAAATCTTGGTAAATACAGAAGCTCAGGTTGGTCACATAGAGGAGGAAAGGAAATGTGGAATGTCCACCACCCCATCTCTCTTTGGGATCAGCTGGGAACCAGGACAAAATTCTCTCTCTGATGAGGAAGTAAACAGAGAATTCCAACAACCCCCATTAGTACCTTGGACGCCTGCAGACCTCAATGCTAGGGTTCCCTGCAGGCCTCTCAGGCATCAAGCCCAGCTGAGAGAGCTACCCGGAGTCCACATAGCAGGATTCTCGCCAGAGAAAGAGCTGACACTGTGCCCTGCACCCTGTGGCTGCTGCTCTATGTCATCTTGGAATTAGAACTATGACTGGATTATGTCCTGTTCCACGAATGAAAAGCCACAATTCCCCTTCATCCCTGAGGCTAAGCCGCTGCGGAATCACTCTGGCCCAGTGGCCCCACTTACCCAAGCTGAGTTGTAAGCAGCTGTCACACTCTTCTCCCTAGGGCCACTGTACCCACCCTTCACCCTGCCTTTTTAGGCTGATGCTGAGGTGGTACCCTTTCTCCTGGGAGTGTACCTTTGGCTGCTCAAAGCAGTCACATCTCTTTAATGCCTAAGTAGAAGTTGTGCCCTAGATTCTAGGAGATTTTGCCTGGACTGCCCAGGACAACCACATCCCCCATGCCTAAGCTGAAGTCCCTGGGGCCTCAATGCTCTGGCTGAGCTGAGCAACTACGTATCCCAGGGCTCAGTTGACGTACTACTCTACATCCCGGGAAAACAGAGCAGTGGTTAAGCTGAGACACACTGCCAGATAAACAACTCTAGGACCCTGTTTTCCTGAAGCCAGACTACTCCTCTAGTCTGAGCTGCTGAGTCACCCTTCTTCCTGGGGAATGGAGTCATTGCTATGCTGGTCCCTGCTCCCAACCTCAAGGACTCACACACAGCTGTGCTTTGCAATTCTGTGGTACTTGGTGCTAGTCTGGGACACTGCCAAGCCTCACCATTCTAGGGTATAGAGTCACTACTACTTGAGGCTTCATCCTCTGGGATCCAAATTGCCACTGGGCCCTCTTGCCTCAGGTTCCAGAGTTGCAACCATACCAAATCTCTAGATAGAGTACCTCTTCTTCCCCAGCATCAGGCCAATACTCTACTCTGTCCAATCTCCCCAGGGTAAAAAATCAAAACTACAACCCAGCCCTCTGGGCCCGAATATGCTGCCAGGGGGTGCCTCAGAGTCATGACTGTTGGCTCTGTGGGCAACCTATTTCAATCCAGTCACAGAAAGTAAACTTGCACCCCAAGACCCAGGTGCTAAAACAGGCTCATGAGACCCCTAAGCCTAGGGTCTCGACCCCTTAGCTATTTTGAGCACTTGCACCTGGAACCCAACACCTCTACAAATTTTGGTAGACCATGTCAGACCTGACCAAGAATGCTCTCTCGACTAAGTCTTCCCGTTGTGGAAAGAGAACCCCAAAAGTTCCTAACACTGAGGAAATGAGCAACTTACGCTGCCAGTGTTGCTGTCACAGACTTCTGCAGTCTAGGTCACTGAAGCACCCGTAGTTACTGCTGATGTTGAACACTGAAAAAAACTTCACAGAGTCTATACCACTGCACCTATCTAGAAACAGTCGCCGCACCCATCTCAATCAGCACATTGAAGCCCAACGGCAGGTGAAACACTTTCTATATAAAAGCCATTCTGTAAGGTTCTAATGATTTATAGCACTATAAGGTAACTATAATTAAAATTTTGTTGTATATTTTCAAATAACTAAAAGAATGGATTTTGATTGTTCCCAACAAACACACACAAAATGACAAATGCTTGAAGTGATAAGTTAATTACTCCGGTTTGATAATTACACATTCTATATAAGCATTGAAATATCATGTTGTACATCATAAATATTTACAATTATTATATATCAATTAGATATAATTTAAAAAGCCAAAAAAGAGAAAAAACAATAACATTTGAGGGAGCATGTGGTGAGTTAGCTATTTGACTGAGATCACATAATTGGAAGAAGCTGGAATTTGATGTCATGGCAGCAACAAAAATGGCAAATTCAATTGGAATGACCAATTACAAGTTCTCTTTGCTTATTCTCAAAGATATTTAGCTGGCTAAGAAAGAGCTTTAAAAAGTTGCATATCAGCCTAAGAATGTTAATTCTGTGGTTGAATGGTTTAGAAAATGTGATATATATGTATATATATATATATATATATGTATATATATATAATATATATCCGGCCCAGTGGCCCCACTTAACCAAGCTGATCTGTAAGCAGCTGTCACACTCTTCTCCCTAGGGCCACTGCACCTACCCTTCACCCTGCCCTTTTAGGCTGGTGCTGAGGTGGTATCCTTTCTCCTGGGATATGTATACACATACACAATGGATTATTATTCAGCCATGAAAAGGAAAGTAATTCTGATATGCTACAGCATAGGTGAACCTTGAGGACATCAGGCTAAGTGAAATAAGTCACTCACCAAAGAATAAGTACTGTATGATTCCACTTTTATAAGTTCATTAGCATAGTCAAAATCAGAGAGACAACCAGTAGAGTGGTAGTTGTCAGAGGTTGGGAAGAGAAGGAATATGCAGTTATTTTTCATGATTATAGACTGAGTTTCACATTTATGAGATGAAGAGTTCTGGAGATGAATGTTGGTGATGGCCGCACAACAATATGAATGTTCTTGATACCACTGAACTGTTCTCTGTAAAATGGTTGAAATGGTGAATTTTATGTTATGTATATTTTAGCACAATAAAAATGTGAAAGAAAGAAATATTTTATTTGTGTTAACTCTCTGAACTATAACAGATCGTCTTTCATAAGGATGATGTATAATACTTTTTTTGTTGAACTTAGTTACATTGTGTTGTGTTTGAAAATGCAATGCACAAGATGATGGTTCAATACCTGGGATGAACATTACAGACTCCAAGATTTCTTATGATGGCTGGCATGTGGATATCCCAATTATTTCCAGGCAGTCAAGGACATGTCTATGTATATGCAAGGTGTATGATAATAGGTAAAGAGTAAAAAATAAGTTTCTGGCAATTTAATATTATACGTTTCTAAATTTCCTGAGTTTTACAGTGACATATATCCCTAAATTTGTATTGAAAATGTCTAACTAAAATGAAGAATGACTTCATTACAGGCTGAATAGAATCCATAAACTAGTGATAGGTAGTGTTGGGGGGATGGTACAGAGTTGAGAGAAAGTGAGATAAAGGGTAGATGCTAGAGGGACATATAAGAGATTGAGGGAAGTGCTTAACAGAGGCTATGATGGGTTTTATAGGGAATGTTGTTTTATTTCAAATATTTTCATGATGCCAATCCTGCCTTCATAAAAAAGAACATTGTGATCCAGGCAAAATTCCCATGCCTTAAACTCTTCAAGTTAGAATAAATTAAAACATGTAAAATATGTAAATCTTTCCATGTCCCAGGTACTGTGAGAGACACTGAGGATACAAATTACGAAAAGCCATTGTGAATAAAAACCAGGCAATTTCTATCCTTAGTTTAGGCAATGTTGAGGCTGGACACACATTCCTGTATGTATGTTAAGCATTGCTGTGAACCTACTGCTTGCTCTATGAAATACCTGCTTTTGGAAGAAAAGACTCTAAAACAACTACAGATTATTTATAAAGGCAAACAACTTTTTCATCAAGACCTTCCTTTCTCTGTGCTCACCAATCCAAAGCTTTTGTGTCATAAACTCTACCCAATTCCAACAGTTCACCATCTTGCAGGACACACCGTGGAGTCAACGAGCCAACTCGGGACCTAAAACACTAAAAATGTCCTCCCAAGAGCTCCTTTTCCGAGATATTAAAAGACTCTGTCAAGATGGTATTCTTCCATACTGTATTACTCAATTAATTGGGTTTTTTTTGTTGTTGTTTACTTTTCTAGTAGTGTTCTGGGAAAGACTTTTTAATACATTGATTCTGCCTTTAAAAAACTCAGGGGTTCAAAAACCATGTTATCTTACAATTTATTTAAATAGCAGTGTATCTGACTTAAAGAGCTAAAACATTTTTTTTTGAGTTGGAGTCTCACTCTGTCGCCCAGACTGAAGTGCAGTGGCACGCTCCCGGCCACCTCAGCCTCGACCTGCTGGGCTCCGGTGATCCTTCTGCCTCAGACTTCCAAGTAGCTGGAATTACAGGTGCGTGTTACTACACCCAGCTAATTTTTTTGATTTACTATAGAGTTGGCCGGGTGGATCTCGAACCCGCCAGGCAATCCACTCGCCTTGGCCTCCCAAAATGCTGGGATTACAGTCTGAGCCCCCGAGCCCGGTTGAGATAGAACATTTTATCCAACCTTGTCCATCACTATGATTCTTCCGGGGGTCTATGTAAACTCATCCATTCAACTATTTGAAATAGATGACTTTGTATATTAAGAGCATGTTGCATGCATGAAATAGCATCTAAAATACATGTTTGAGAATATATATTTCCTATACTTAAGAAGAATGTAACCTACAAGCAAGACAATTATAAGGAAAAAAATAACAATGATACTTATCATTCAGCATACACAAGTATGATGAAACCATAAAGAATACCCACATGTGTCCGGAGAAGTCAGCAAAAATGTCATGAAAGAGTTTGTGAGTCAATGATAGGTGAGAAAACCATTTTTAAAAAGGGAAAATAATATGTGCAAGAGACTTAAAGGAGTATGCCATGTCTGGAAATCTGCAATAGTCTAACATTGTTGGAAAATATTGTATAAAAGGTTGGCAAGCAATGGATTTGGAAAGACCATTTATATCTTGTTAAGAAGTTGGCACAAACCCTGTAAATAAAATAATTTAAGAATACTGAGCATGGGACAAATTTACTCCTCACTACGTGTTAGCCCAATTTCTCTGGCAGCACTAAAAAGGATAATTTATTAAGAGATGAGAATATAAGTAATTACCTAGAAAGCCATTGCAGTGAGGAGAGGATTACAACAAGAGATGTTGAGAAAGTTGAATTAAGACAATTTAAAAATTGATTAATCATTAGATGAAGATGTTTAAAGTGAAGTAGCAATTTTCAGTTCACTATCAATAGGTAGTTGGTTGATTATTATTGTGCTATTTAATCAAACTACTGATGATGGACAATTATTTTCATAATATTTTAGTCTTGAAACATTCGTGGACTCATTATGTACAACATATCAATCTTACTTGATAAATCAATAATATCGATCCATTCAAATACATGGAGTTTTATTTATTTAACTGGCTATATGGAAACTAATGGCCTTGCAGTGAGTTAGTAATGATGAAGAGAAATGGTGGCTATAAAAGTACATAAAATAACCCATTAATGATTTATATATCCATCAATGCCAGCAATTGGCCAGTGTCAATCATGACTTGAACTTAAACCTATTGAAAAGATAATACATAAAATAGCCTAGCCCAGGATGACTACTATATTAAGTTTTATTACATATTTTGTTATGATGGCCTGTGTGAAGGCACACTGAGATGGTGAAAAATCTACATCTTATTAGAAATCTGCAGCTGAACGTGGTTGGATTAAGTACAGCCTTAAAAATAGAAAGGTTGTAGAATTGGATAGAAAAGGGGTAATTTTTAGAATAGTAAAGTAAAATTGAAATAGAATAGGTTTACTTTGAATGCCAAAGAATGATCACAGACAGGAAGTCTATAAGTTGTTTTCAAATATGTTATTTTTACAGCAAAGATGTTAAATTAAAGCATCTCTGTGTGTGTATGTATATGTGTATATATATACACATATATGTATGTATGTACTCAGTGGATCTGGGCATCTCAACCATATATCCATATGAGCGGACACGAAAGAACCTTTAATTCTTAAGGAAAGACCCTGCAAAAGGTTGCTTGCTGTGAAATGTTGGTAAAGAGAATTTTCATTATGCTTCCAATAGCCAGGTACACCCTGAGTTGCTGGGGCATACATAAACTAAATTTATTGGTAGCAAATATTCTAGCTGTTTGAAGGATTGCTAGAAGGCATAAGACTAATAAAGATATTTACTTAAAGCAAAACTTTTCAACTTTACTCTTAGGTATGACTAGAATGTCATACCACACCTAGAAGTGGTAAGATATATCTTTTCTATTAATAGTACAACCACTTGCACATATTGTTTTAAAATGTAGATTTTATTATTATCCAGATTAGGGGATCTGTTGAAAAAATATTAGATTGTCATTGGAAAGATAGTTTGTTACTCATAATACCCAAGAGGAGGTGGCATGTGGAAGCAACACAGGAAAGCACCAGGATGGGTCAGTAGTCAGAGGGAGTAGGGAACCACATAGGCAAGAGCTTTTTTTGGTGATTGATGCTGGAAGGAACAGGCAAGGAAGGATAAGCAGTCTTAGAATTGGCTACTTTGAATAATTTTAGCAGACTCTGGGGTGTAAGTGGTGTCTCTTGTAGTCTAGGACCTAGTTCTGAGATGATTGGGGCAGAGGGACGGTGGGCCAAATTGTAAGAGCCTTGCGACTGTCTCATAAAAAGGTGGTTGAGGTGTGGCCTCTGAGTTGGTTGGTTTGTATATGAACGGAACACTTGTAAGTGTGGAATTAGCAGGATCAGCAAGGTCCCAGATATCAAAGCATTAGACACACAGAAAATACAAATCCATAATCAATATGCTAATCAGTAATAAGCCTTTATGTATATTCATCAAAAAAAAGAAAAGAAAAGGAAACAATTAACTTTGCTGCTACTTATAGAGGCCCCAAATGGCTAATCTCACCACAATTAGAGATTTCTGGACTGGCACTACCCTTGTTGCTAAAGATGAAAGAGCCTAAACACTAGAAAATTCATAATTGTCTTTGGGTTTTTTTCCAAAGACTTTTTAAAACACAATGAATTCAAAAAACTATATTTAAGATAAAGGAGTATGGCTTTTCCCTTTTGCCTGGTGGAATGAGAATATTCGCTAGTGTTTAAAAATCATTCAGTAGAAAAGAAACTTAGAAGGGAATTGAGTTTGCCCCTTTTTCACTTCAGGTAAAGTAATCCATAACCTATTTCCAGTTAGACGGAAATCCATTTCACTCTAAAGAAGGTAATAAATTTATTCTAAATACATTTCTATGAAAAAGACAATGGAAGATTGTTGCTCTCCACCTTTGATATTGTATATCCCAAAATACAGAAGGATAATTTATTAATTGAAGCATTCAAGATAAGATAAGCTGTAATTAATGTTCAGTCTGAAATGTATAAGATTGTTCTTTATTTTTTGACAATGTTTCTTGGATTTACTACAAACATCATGAAGATGTTTGAAATCAATTGTATTTGCATCCAATTATCTAATAATTGTCTTAACATTAAACTATATTTAGAGTTAAGAATATGACCTGGATAAATTTTGTCCTTAGATGAATCAGAGGATGTCTATTAGTACTCAATCACTCAACAAGTGTCTGCTGAATTCCACATAATATAATATATATATATATATTTAGATATAGCTATTGTAGGCATAAAATAATCAACGCTTATTACAAGGTCTACAATTATCCCTGTAAAACTAGGAGATCACTTCTAAATGCACATTTCAACTTGGTAGTTCCTGAAATAAGAATGTACACAGTCTTAGGGTTTTCAGATCACGCACATACATCTTTACAGTGCACATTACAACCTAATCCTGGAGTCAATTAATAAATTGGTTGAAATAGCAGTTTGATTAAAATCTCAGATGTGCTAATTCGCTTTCCTAGTGCCCTTTAATTAAGGCTTTAATAGACTCTGCAATTACCTGCAAATTTTTTCTTTGTCTTAAATATTTGCGCTTCTATCCTTAACTTTCAAAGCTCCTTCAAATCACCAAAGCACAAGAAGAAGCACTCTTAGAAATTAAGTTAAAGCGTATAGAAAATAGCCATGTTTTCCTTTAACAGGATGAACAAGCACTATACAACTTTAAAATGTATATTGCAATTCTAGTTGCAAAATGGGTATTTTACTCTATTTCATTTTTTTACTTTTTTATTTGTTCAGTGATGGTGGGAAACAATACTTTTGGTGAATGAGATAGGATTCTGTGAATATTTTCTTCTTAAACTGTGTTATAAGTAATATGAATTTGAATATAGACTATTTAACACTCAAATTTATGTTTTTCATATTAAAAATTTAACTTCATAAGAAAAAATATTCAGCTTTATTTCATCTCATTTCTAGCTATTATTTTTTGAGCTCTATATCAAGCATTGTTCAAAGTGCTTTACATAAACTGTAATTTATTACATCAAACAACAAACAAGCAAGTACACAGATCTGTCTGAGACATTAATATTAATAAGTAGATATCTACATTTTTTTAAAAATCACAGCAAAAAGACCACCCTGTGTCTGATTGCCCTCTACAAACAACTCCCCTCCCACCCACCCTCAAAAATGTTCTTTCCACGAAGAAGTTAGTCTGTTGCTAGGAAACATGTCAGAAATTGATTAAAAATCCTCAAGAATGCTATAAAAACATGCATAATGCCACATATTAGGCAGCACCAAAGTAATGAAAAAAAATGTAGTTCCCAGCTTAGTTTAGAAGTTGTGAAAACTAATAAAGACTCCATGTTTGGAAAGTTAGCACTTGAAAGATATTCTAGTACACTTAATGATCATCCAGAAAATACAAAACTTATAAAATATATAATTTGGAAAATTATGAAATTAGTAAAGTCAGGAAAAATTGAAAAATATGTATGTTTTGAAATCTCATATAATGTAGGAAATTAGGTTTAAGAAAATTTACTAATAAGTATTCTTGCATATATTCTTTTTTTTTTTTTTTTTCTTTCGAGTCAGCGTTTCACTCTGTCACCAGGCCACAATGCAGAAACGGGATCATGGCTCTCGTAGACTCTAACTCCTGAGTTCAAGTTATCCTTCCTTGTCAACCTCCTAAGTAGTTGGAGGTGCCACTTGTACCTAAGTACAAGTGCGTACCACCATGCTCAGCTAATTTTTTTCATTTTTGTGTAGAGACAAAGTCTCACTATGTTTCCTAGACTAATCTCAAACTCCAGGGCTCAAGCAATCCTCTCCTTAATCTCCCAAAGTCCTAAGACTACAGGCCTGAGCCTGACCTATTTTGCATATACTCTTGAAATAAGCTCATTGCAATAAGGGATATTTTAGAGCACCTTATAATCACTTTATATAGGAAAGTAATATTAAAACCAGTGTGCACCACACTTTTTTAAAACAAATATTCATAGGTTTTGAAATGGGAAAATTAAGTATCACATAGAAGTTACAGGCCTTTTAATTCATGTTACTTAGTCTACTCATAATCAGTAAAATAAATAAAATGATAATTCCTAAATTATCTATCCACAGATAGTAGATATTTAAATTACTATACAGTTAGGTGCAAAATGTATATAGATAATGCAATTTAACTTATAAATATTCCTCATGGGTTTATATAGTAGTATCTTACTCTTCTTACCAATGAAATCCTTATTATTTACATAAGTAATAAATATAAATAAAAGATTTCCAAAAAAGTCTTTGCAATAAGGATGAAACTAGGCTATGAAGTGCTAGTAAATAGTGGTGTCTGTGTCTCAGAGAATAGACATTATCTAACAATTTTTCTTCTTCCACTTGTACACTTCTTATTATTCTTTCCCATTTTTATTGTGCAATTCATTGTGGGGTAACATTTGTCTCTGTTATTTCAGGTCTTCCAAAAACAAATAACATGTTATCCTTTCTTGAAATACTTTCCATGTAGTGGGTCTATCACCATAGTCATATTAAATAATGAGAAAGTAATACAAAGATGATGTATTTAAAACCATACTTTCTTTCTGAGAGGCTGTAGGGTCAGCATGATTAAAAAAAAGCAAATATTCAGTCAAGAAATGCTTAGAAGATATAAATTTTAGAGAAATTTGTGAACCATCTCTCTAGAATCTTAAGAAGAATCTATAAATGCCACTTTAGAATGTACTATTTCATGATAAATGCATGTTAACTAATATATTCATATATTTTATAATTATGTGCTCACTTTATATAAAATAGATATTTCTACATGATCTATTATAATTAGGATATCTTTCGTCACCATTTAATAAAATTATGTGTAGTAGAGTTATAAAATAAAAAAATAGGTAATTAAATAGTACTGAATCTAGTGACTGGGACTTAATCTTATTGATAGCAATTTAAAGATAAAAACATAGAGATAAATTTAGAGTATTTCCTCCCTCTGATAAGTTTTATGGCTAGACTATAAACGCTAAACATAAATGGTAGTTTACCAGAAAAGGGAGCAGCACACATTCTAGTTGACTCAGCCAACATAACACATGATTAGGAAAAAAACTCATTTTGCTTAATAAACGCAGATCTATGAAAAGAAAGAAATAGGCTGAATTACTGATGGTTATGAAAATTAGAATGTTTGGTGGATGAATGAGGAGAGTTGAGAGTTATAAAAAACTTTAAGGAAGGCTATTCAAAAACTTTGAATACACTTTTTGTTAAAAAAAGAGCAGTACTTAGCAATGTGGAATGAGCATCTGGAATTGGCAAAATTAAAGAAACTCAACCTAGTGAGAAAAAAGATTATAAGGAACAAAGGGGTATTATTATCTTGTCAAGGTGTACTGACTGATCTCTGAGGAGAGACTCTGTGTCTGTTGGATTAATGTAATTATGTTGTCTCCTCCCCCATAATGAACATTGAGCACATCACCTTTAGAAAACTAAACCAACTTCCATATGGTCACAGCTAAAATGAGACTGTATTTTAATTTTTCTTTAGTGTTATTACCACAACTTCTCTATTTAGAGAAGACATAGTAGAAAAGATTTCATAGCTCCACAAACTTCTCATTATATTGATAACAACAACAATTGAAACTAAAAGGCCTGCCCTGTCTTGGTTCATTCCTCATCCAGAATATTGGAAGGGCTTTCTAGCAAGTTTACTGTCTCCAGTCCTACTCTTTGTGATCTGGCCACTATCTTTGCTATGTGCAGTCTTTGTGAAACAAACATCTGGCTACATTGCTCCCGTGATAAAATCATTCCTTGCCTTTTTGTTATAATAGTGTATGTACAGACATCTGAGCATGACATCCAAAGTCTTTCACAACATGGTCATTTACATCCCTTCAACATATGCACACTCCTGTTCTCCTCTCCTTTCTTTGCCTTACATCCCAGAAAAGCCATATTTCTTATCCATCGCCAGGAAGAGAGCAATCACCTCTCAACCCAATCCCTAATGGACTTCCCATTCTCTAACTATTCACCTGGTACACCAATTCCTTGTAGTTGGGTTCTTAATTTAAGTGTTGTCATCTCTGAAGAGACTTAGCTAATCTGTCCCAGTAAACTTGGTGCATTCTCTATAGGTTATAGTACCTCCATCCAAAGTTTATTCTTGATAGTATCAGTTTCCTATAATCTTTAAAGATACCTAAGCTACTTTTTAATCACTAAGTGAGTATCTGGAAGACAGAGCAGTTCCTTTTATTATATCTAAAATGATCCATTGGGCCCAACACATGGTAGATTCCTAAGAACTTTTTTGATTAAGTAAATAAATGAATACAACTTAACTTTTATGAAAACCCTGGTGGCATCTTTTTCACATGTTGTGAAGCTTATTCCAATTTTATAAAGTTTTACCAACTTTAAAGATCCAAGCAAATTTCAGAAATAGAATTTTTATCTTAAAAATAAGCATCTTTGCTACCCTGCAAATTCATTATAGTCACAGTTTTAATCCTATCTATAGTGAAACAACCACAACTATTTACTTATTAAGATACAGCTGAAGACCAGCTTTAAAAACTTTTCCAGCTGAGTTTAAATTGGTTCACACACTGAGACAGGAGATGGCTAGAAAAGGGCTAGACAGGCAGACAGAGAGGTACTCTGGTAATAGTATAGTGAACTCCTGGCAGACCTCTCAGGCTCAGCTTTGGTAAACAAGCTAGAGCTGCTGCTGGGATCGAAAAGCAACCAGTCAGCTCACCATTAGGCTCCTACCTCCTGTCAATTGGTCTGTAATACTGACCAATCAGAACAGCTCCAGCTCACAGCTAGTGCTAGCCAATCACTTGGACTTAGGGCTATATGAGCACCAGGTTTTCGGCCCCAGATGGACACCCTCCCACCCACCATGGGAGCTTCTCTGTCCTCTCAATAAATCCTGCTTACCTACTTTCCGGCTGTCCATGACTCTCGTTCTTCCTGGTCATGAGATAACCTCAACCCTGAAGAGCTGTGACCTGAAGAGCTGCAGAAGATCATCGGAGTCGAAAAGTCATGCACCCCAGAGGCTGACTTGCCAGCCAATGGAGCTGGCTGAACCTAGAGAGCGGCCAGAAGAAGGCAAGACTCCGAAGCTGGGACACCCAGGGGGCTAGGCCTGCCAGCTCCCCACATCAGCAACAATCTCAGGGCTTGGCTTGCCAGCATCCCCCGCCCCCCCACCTCAGAATCGCAACATTCCCAGGATTTGGCTTGCCAGCCCATTAGGGCTGACACTTCCGGAGCTAGGCTTACCAGCTTCTGGACCACTCTCTGGAGCTTGGCTGGCCCATTGAGCTGACACACTCGGAAGCCCAGACTGAACTGAAAAATTTGCATCAATACTAACGTCTCTACCCTTTAGATGTAGAGAAGTGGTCGTCAGATATTCATTTTTCACTTACAATGCATTTACTCTAAACACATGCTTTAATCCATTCGCTTGATGATTACTGAGCTGCTAATATTTAAAATAAATTTGGCAAAGCATTACAATATTGAAATGAACACTAATTAATGCTTTATAGAAATTGATAGCTCAGATTGCCAATATATTTTTCATTTCACAGATAAACAAACTAGCATGACTCTACCTTTCCCCTCATTTCCTCACCAACAGTCCTGAAATCCTTTAAATACATGCTCTTAGGAAAAGATTTTGAAAACCTGCATTATTGTGATAATTTCTCTTTTTAAGTACTTGACTTTAAAAATATCTGTTCTTAAAATGAATCAGCCATAAACCAATATATTTTTCTAAATGCAAAGCATTGATAATTTGATTTTCCCACTTGGAAATATATAAGTCGTTTATTATTATTATTATTATTATTATTATTATTATTATTATTATTATTTGTAAATTGTGCTTTAGGGAGTCCTAAAATTTACTTCATTCTTTACCCTTACCTCCCCTCCACCACCACCCAGAGTGAGTCACAGACTGGTAAATTTTGAGTAAGATGTCTATTGCATGTATTACATGCTTTTTTTTGTAAGTAATTTCAATAGGTGTTTTTCACTCTTCTTCATTTATCTCTTCCTGTCTTTTTTTTTTTTTTTTGACACCAGGTAGAAGATTTCTGTGAAATCAAGTTTGAGCTCAAATATTGCTTGAGATACTATATTCTGTCTGATTGGCATAGAAAAAAATGAAATTATCTCCTCCTTTGCTAGATTATGTTATGCTTTTATTAATTTATCTGAAGATGACAATAGATTTTTTTGCAGTCAAAATCTTTATAATTTCGTACTTATCTTGCAATAAAATAAAAACAGTTTTTCAAATGAACAAATAGTTTTGCAATATACAGCTTTTATTAATCAAGGAAAGTATGCATTACGTCGAGTATGCTTGAAGAGGGTAATAAAGTTAGTATTTCCTTTTTAAATACATTTATTCAACCATTTATTTATTCATTGGACACTTTTAACACATCTCTTCTGTGTGTATTGCAGAAATATTTCTTTTTAAAGTTGTTAGCTAAATCAGATAATTGAATGAAAATGTTTAATTATCCAAGGGAATGCTTTCATTTTTTTGTATATAATCTAGATCATTCACTATAAGCAAATAAAATTCTAGGTAACTTTTAATATTCTAAATAAGAATACAGTTTGTATTTAATATGATACACTCTTTGTAAATTATTTTTGGAGGGACTTTGCATTATAGAGAACACTAATGAAGGAGTTTGTTGCCGTGGCGAGAGGCAATAGACATTGCCAAGGTGGTAGGTTATTGAAAAGGAAATGTAGAAATGTAGTAGTGTTGCTAACACATTAAAGACAATTCTACCGTACAAGGAAGTGAAGATAGTGTTTTGTGGGATTTTTTTGTGTTTGTTTTGCCTTTTTAAAAATGTTTTTAAATTTCAAATAAGTGACTCTTTTTTTTAGATAAAAACTAATCATCTGTTCAACGGTTAAAAAAAAAATGAGGCCACAGGCTCGGCGACTCAGCCTGTAATCTCAGCACTTTGAGAGGCCAAGGTGAGTGGATTGCCCTAAACTACGGGTTCGAGACCAGCCCAGGTAACTTGGTGAGCGCTCATCTCTACAATAAATCAAAAATTAGCCGGGTGTGGTAGTGTGCGCCTGTAGTTCCAGCTTCTTGGAAGGCTGAGGCAGAAGGATCACTGGAACCCAGCAGGTCAACGACGCTGGGGTGGCTGTGAATGTGCCACTGCACTCTAGCCTGGATGACGGAGTGATACTCAACCTAAGAAAAAAAAAAAAAAAAAAATGAAGTTCCACAAAAAATAGTGGAACTCATGTCATATTTTCTGCCCCTTACAGTTCACTTTTCTCTCACCCCATGTTTATTAGCCTGCTGTAGTATCTATCTCTATTCATCTGCCATGGGCTTAACATAACTCTACAGCAATCTCAAAAGAATGGTTGTATATCTTCACTTAGGAAGCATTATGGATTGATCAAAGGGAAAGTCTTCAAGGTAGATTGAAATGCTGTAATTTACTAGCTCCATAATTTTTGACACACAACTTGTCCACACAAAATATATATATTTTTTTCATCAGTGAAACTGGGGAATAACACCAATTTATCCAGTTATTGTAAAATTTAAATAAACTAGGTATATAGTAGCTACTGTTTTGATTATTAATAATATTATCATTTTTAATACCTAGTGTAGGAAGAATGGGTATTCTCTTTTCTCTTGTCCCTTTGACAATACCTACGTCTTCAGTAAATTTTCCTGAATTCGCTTTGAATATATAGTATTCATTGATTTGCTGTCTGCCTCACTTCCATACTTCTAAGGCTAGCATGCCTCTTCTCAGAGCTGCCATTCCTGCCATTTCATCAACAACTCTCCTCTGGGAGTTGCCATGTTCCTACATGTCCCTGGCCATCTGCTCACACTTAGTTTAACAATAGGAATTTGAATCATTTTTTTGCATTCATCCACAACTATTTAAATGACTTTGCCTTTTGCAGTTTTTGTTCCAGATTTTTTTTATTGAAATTTTATGAAATTAGAAGAGTGCTCTGCCTAGTGTACTTAGTAAGAAAATTATATTGTTAAATAAACGATTGAAAATATTTTTTAAATATAGTTTAAAGAAGTAAGACGTGAATCTTAGGATCAAGCAATGGGCTATGCCTTGTTACCTTTCATCCCTTTATACATTCCTTAGTAGTAGCCTTCTTTAGCTGAAATAACTTAATTTTCTCCTTTATTGCAGTAATATGTGAATCACATATCACATTAAAATAGGATACTAATAATTTATTTGTACTATGTAAAATATATAGTAAACAAGTAAGGAGTTTAGTTTTCTTCAAACTATAAACATTTGATTTCTTGTCATATTATGTAAGAATCATTTCAATTGTACAGACAAGAGAGTAAAGACACAAAAAAGCATTGGAGTAAAGAAGAATATCTAAATATTTAATCTGTGGTCTATTTTACTAAAAAAAATTTCCTGGTTGGTATTTCATTCACAAAAATAAGAAAGGGACTGAGGTCCATGAGAAATCTGAACAGGGTTGTGGTTTGACAGTCAGTTGATTATGACTGATTGGTGACTTCATCGTTGGCAATTTGGTCGCTGTTTTCCAGTTCCTTACAATCTGCTCGTCCAGCCATCCAAGAGATGCTGCTGAAGTCTGCTGTCTTCGTTCTCTCTCCCATCTGCTGTTTTTATTTTTACTTCCTAATTATGAAATTAGGCCCATAAAAATATAAAATTTTGCAATGTGCCACAACTACAGCAAGCTTTTCTTCTTCATATGAAAGAGCGGTCATTCATATGGTGTAAGAGCACTGGTCAAGAACAACTAATCTGCCTGTGCAAACAACTGGATTGAATGAGATCACATGAATATAAATAAATAAGTTCATTAAAAAATATAAATGCTGTTTCATATGCCACGAATTTACTATTATGCTCTTTAAAAATTGTTTTAGTCACAAAAGAAGAAAATACAAACCACAGCTTTTTCAGAATTCTATAACATTTTTGTCCTAATTAATATCCTTTCCAAATAAAACAAAATAATTGGTCTAAGTGTAAATTATCCCTATATAATAATTTTAATTTCAAAGAAGATATATCTCTATCACACTTATTAAGTACAATTACTGAGGAGATTCTAATAAATCCTGGAAACTTTCATCCCGTTCTCTCTTATGGAATCACATTCAAAGATGGACAGTTGAGCCATGGAGTCAAAATAAAGAAAATCACACTGTTTGCAGTCCCTAAGAACATTAAAGGAGAGCTAAATTATAGCACAAGACTGTTCAGTTGCTTTCTTCTCTCCTCCTAGTCCTTATACTTAGCAGCTATTAAGTCTACTTCTGTCAGGTTGTCTCTCAATTTCAAGCAAGTGCTGTTTTTTCCCTCTTTTCCTCCTTTTCTCCGCTGCCCTCTACTCATTCTTTGTTAAATAACTTGATCTGTGTTCTCTACTAAATCTTCACTTCCTTGCTTTCAGTCTCTCTAGTTCCATCCTACTGCCTACTATCTGATTCATTCGATCACCTATATAGAGATCTGAGAACATGACTGTCAGAGCTCTTTGTTACCTGAAAGTAGTGCTGGGGCATAGAAATAGATAGGGTATAGAATCAAATGCAGTCAAGAGCAGTCACAAGTAATACATCTTATTGTTTCACATTTGCATATAACAAAGGTATACACACTGAAGAAAAACAAAATTTTGGCTTCTAATTCTAGAGAAGAAAAAAACGTTTATTTCCTACCCTAGGACCTTTCAAATATAGTAATCTTATTGAGATTTTCAGGCTCTCTGCTTATTTTTTCATGTTTCTAAAAGAGATTGTTGATGTTGTTTGACCAAATAGTCTGCTGGGTGTTCAGTAGGCAACAATGAACTGAGACTAGCAATTTGAACTGGTGAGAGCAAAATTTACTGGACTATGTAAAGAATTTGAAATGGATGTGAAGTAGAAGTACTCAGGTAGAGAGGGAATGAGGAGTAAAGTGATAGGATGGAGAGTAGGATGGGAAGAATATTGCATTTTGGATAAGATGATAAGGCAGGTGAGAAAACTTAAAGGCTGAGTCACTGAGAAAAGGTTTAGAAAGAAGAATATCTATTATTCTATATAATGCTCTTCTATGCCCCCAGAACATTTTTAGGATTTTCCAATGACACAAGACTCTGATGTGATATGTATTTTTTCATGTTAGAGAAGAGTAAGTTCTATTAAAACTTTGATAATTCACGACTAAAAAGAGACAACACCTAGTGAAGAGGAGTATAGTTATAATTCTCTAGAAATAGAAGTATAGCTAGAATTGGTCATGAGAGCACAAGGTTCCCCAGAATATTATAAGACAAGTGAGAGTTTGAATTTTCCACACCTTATAAAAATGAAGGTTCAATAAATTTAATGTAGGCTTTTAAGGGCCAAGGGCACTCAAGCTGCCATGTGTATTCTTTGAATGTTACTCAAAATCTATGAATTGCCAATACATCTATACTTTTTTGTGTATTCACAACTATAATAATTCTTGTAGTTCTTTAGCATAGACATTCAGAAAATTATGATTTTTTTAAAATATCCATTATTGCAATAGATGTTAATCATATCTAGAAAGTGCTCATACAAATTCACCTATTCTCAGCACCTGGTTTGTTAGCAGTTCTGCAATTTCTAACCCCTCTTCAAAGAACTTTTGAGTGACCCTGTTAACAGAGAGAAGGCAAAAATACATAGCTAAAGTTCAAATATACATTGTGTTTTCCCTGGGACATGTCCCGTTAGTGCTTATAGACATGCCCCTTGCTAAGATCAGAGCTCTTGCAGTGATGGAAATTACTCTAAGTCCAGCCTTTGGATCATTCTACTGTCTTATCTTGTAAGACTCTTTATCAATCTAAATTTTAATTTTTTGTTAGAATTCCAAGACTTTATTTATTTATTTAAGAAAACATTTTTTGATTCTGTCATATCAAAAAATGAAAACCTTACAGTGACTCTCTCTCTCAACCTTTGTACAGACTACTTGGGAGATACATATATAAGCAGATAATTTCAATCCAGAATTATTGGAACAACAAGAAAAAGGCCTTAAAATTTAAATTGCAATCTATTCGTTTTCTTAACAGGAGTAGTACATTTCTTGTTATGGATTTAATTGTGTCTCTCCCAAGAAAGATGTGTTTGAGCCCTAACCTCTAGTAACTAGGAATGTGGTCCTGTTTGGAGATAGGATCTCTACAGAGATGATCAAGGTAGGATGGTGGGCCTTAATACAATAATTTGTGCCCTTATAAAAATGGAAAATTTAGAGAGACAGACATTCAATGAAAATATGTGAAAATGAAGGTAGGGATCAGGTGCTGCATCTACAAGCCAAGGAATGGCAAAAATTGCCAGCAAACCTCCAGAAGTTAGAAGAGTTGTGAAACACACTCTTACAGTGCTCAGCCCTGTAGTTAGCTTGATCTCATTGCTTGAACTCAGACTTCTACCTTCCAAATTTGTGAAGAATTTCTATTGTTTAAGTCATCCTGTTTGTGGTACATTGTCGCAACGCTCATTGGAAATGAATACTTCTATATGTATGGTCTTGGAGAGGTGATATTTAAGCCAGTCCCTGAAGGATATTAGTAGTGGAAAGATGGCAATATGTGAAGTTAGGGAAGGTTGTACACACAGAAGAAACAGCATGGGCAAAGGCCAACCGCCAACAGAAGCAAGAAATTAAGACAGAGACTTCACAGAGGAAACAAAGCAGTGTCTGAGGACCAGATACTAAGGTTTTCCTTATTAACCCAGGCAAGAGATGATATTGGCCATTGCTGAGGGAGCAGGGGTAAATATGTAGACAAATGAGGAGAAAATAGAGATTCTTAGTCCGATGGACACAACTTGGTAAATTGGGTTACTAGTCTCAGGTTCCATTTCAGAGTATGCTTGTCCTCTTTTCTTTCCTCTAAATCCTAGTTTCTGATTTACATTTAAAATAATCTTTACTTTTTATTGTAAAATTTGTTCTAAAATATAAATATTCAGAACATGCTTATTCTGTTGAAAAATTTGGATTATCACTAACAGCAAGAAACACTGCAATAAGGTGCTATTCCAGTAAGTCGGCTCTAAGCAAAATAAAGACATGATGTTAAATATGAACAGGCAAAAATCAGAAAGTACATAAGACTGAAGAAAAGTTATAATGAGTAGTTCTGAAAAAAATTAAAGCCAAAAAGGAGTTTCACAGTTATACTATGGCTATATTGAGTGTGATTTGTTTTTTTAAACCATACATTTGGGATCCATATTTAGTATATGATGGAGAGCCATTGAAGGTTCCTGAAATGTGATAAAAGTGACATCTTTGGAAGACCATTCAATATTTGTAAGCAAGATTTGCATGTTAATTGAGAGTTGACTACCTAAAAGGTCTTACCCAGTTTGATTATGAATTTTACTACAAGATAAAAGCTGGATAAGAAATTGAAATTGAATTTATTTTCCAAAATGGAATTATTTTAAATACCAATAAGTGAATTAAACTCTGGTTTACTTCTTCTGGACCAATGTAAATGGTTATGCTTCCTGCCTTTTAAACTCTTTGGGCCTAAAATGAATGTCAAAAACAATAAACACAAATGCAGAAAATCAGGCAAATGAATCTCCACTATATAAAAATCTTGAGAAGTAATGCTTTGAAAGAAGATAAGTTGAAAGAAAATAAATTCAATAAGGAAGAGCTTATATTTTACAAGTGACCCTATTCAGGAAATTAAATACATATAAGCAGATATGAGACAAGAATTGGAAATGTTCTTTGGGTATTCCTTTCAACATTCCCAGTGCTTGTAATCATATTCATTGTAGAGCACTTTCATATCTATTATTCCTCTTTTTAAATCCTTCAAGTATATTAAAAGTTATTTACATATTATACATATTTACAATCCAACTCCCACGAGCCAGTCCTACAAAGTTTCTACAGAAATTGAATACAAATTACATAAAACTGAATAACTGTATGCTGAAAGTTTATTTTACTTTACCTTTCTCTGTTCTGTTTAATTAATTGATTTATTGGTTTCTGAAACATTTTATTGCACATATATGCTATCCAGAGTAATTATTGTCAAATTATATTTATTATATCTTTCTTTCACCTTTTATTTATATTTTTCTCTGTGACTGTAGTTTGTTTATTTTATTCATTAAAGTAACTGGGTCCAAAAGTCTTATGCTCTACCACCTTCAGAAATTGAAATGCTATTTTCCCCTCCCCCATTTTTACCCTACAGTTTTTCTCTCTAGCTGACACATTTTCCTTTTTTTAAAAAACAAAATTCTACAAGCTTTATTAAACTGAAATTTCTTGAGTCTAAAATTTTTAATTTATTATCTTTTAATACTAGAAAACCCTTATTTTCCTGTGATGCAATTAAGATAGAACATTGCAAATGCTTGTCCAAACCTACAAACAATAACTTTCCATGGGCATTAGATGCATCTATTTTTAATGAGAAACAAAAGAACTGTTGGCTTCCTTGGTGGACTTATCAGAACCAGTTGTTTTTCATAGTGCAGAGGTATACAAAGAAAACCAGGCACCATGTGTTCTCACTTACAGGTGGGAGTTAAACTAAGGATCAGCAAAGGCATAGAGAATGATGTAATGGACACTGGAGACTCAGAAGGGGGGGCAAGGAGACGAGGATGAAAATTCACCTATGGGTGCACAGGTGGAGGTGGTGGGTACACGTAAAACCCAGACTTTTTCGCCATATGATGCAACCATATAACCAAAAACTATCTGTACCCCCTAAAATTATTGAAATAAAGGGGGGGGTTGTTTTGGATATGCCATTTTGCCTTTTTCTTTCATTCTAGGAAATAATAAAGTGCTGATGACATTACATTTCCTTTAACACACTTGTAAAGAGGGCATGTTTCTGGACACTGATTTTAATTTCTTGTGTTACATTTTCTTTAAATCCAAACTTTAGAAAAGTTTTAAGAAGCCATCTACCATGTCTTCTCATCTTACTCTGATTTCCTTCTTCCTGTTAGACATGCTTTCGAGTTCCACTTCCTCACATAATTCTTTCCTAATCACTGTCAATGTACAAATTGTGTCTATTTCTTCCCTCTTTTTATCATCTACTTTTTCATTTGTAGAAGACCCTTTTAATATTCTGCACTTCTAAACTTTCTTTTTGCCAGATTACTCCCTTCACAAGAGGTTCAACACCAGTGGGAAGAATTAGAAACTTCTATTTAGTTATTGTCATCTTCCTTTCAAAGACTGAAACATGAAAGCTACTCAACTGCAACAGAGGTGTGTATTGATTCTGCTTAACCCTGCACCTTCTGTGGCAGGCATATAAGCTGCAGCTTGCTTGAATTTGTCCTGCTGTTCCAGGAGGGAGAGTCTGCAGGACTCTGCATTGAGCTGGTGCTCATCACTCATAACTAACGTCTACAATAATTTTTCTTGTCTAGGTGAGAACCACAGGTAATACTACACCTCTTCAAAATGTCAACATGTTTTTCTTTTCTCTTCTTTTTCCAAATTTATTTGCTAACCCCTTCTTATCAACACTCATGAGAACTATTTTCACTGCTCTGTCTTCCACTTAAATAAACCTTATGACTTTCTGACTTTGCATTTTCTTCTATTGATTCTTATTCAAAATTATCTGGCATGATTTTTACTATGTAAAGTATTCCCTCCCTTTCTTTTTCTCAGAGTTATATAAGCACAAAGGCCTATATAATAAATGTAATCTGCATATGACTTTCCTTTTTTTTCATCTTCCCATTATTCTGGTTTCAAATGTGGAATGCATTTTCCTGAAAGGGAGCTCTCAATCCATAATCAATGTGAGAACTAAATGGGCCCTGCTACTTTACTTCTTTGTCCCTTTCCTTTCTTTCTTCAACCCACCCATTAAAATCAAGGATGCCAGTCACACTGGCAAATAGATCATTTTTGCATCCAAGACATTATTCATCATATCTTTGTATTTTTCCTATAAGGAAGATAATTATTTCAAACATCATGAATAGCCATTCTATGTTCTCTGTTGGAACATTTGAAATTTCTCATCAGTCAATTGAACAGCTATTTTTAATCCTTGATAGCTGACCTCTTCTACTCAAAATTCTCTGAGTGATACAGATGGTATCCATATAATTTCATAATACTTCCAGCTGTAGGTGTTCCCTTCCTGGACCCTCAAATTATACACTATTTTAAATGTATGTTCAAAAACTTGAGGCAATCTTACTAGAGCCTTAGATGCCTCCCTCATGGGTGTCTGGAATTATAACTCTTAGGAACAAGTGTCTACACCTGACATAAACTGAACACTAGCCAGCCTCCATCCAAGCATAGTTTTACACCTGGGATTATTTTCGCCTTTCCCCACCTGAATTTTTTTACACAACAATATTCATCAATATTAATGTAGCACTTATTATAAACAGGCAATGTCCTTAGTACTTTGCGTCTTTTCACTCAGGTAAGCCTTAGAACAATCTTATGAGGTTAGTACTATTGTTTTTCTTTTACTGTGGAACAAGCCACAACACAGACAAATGTATTAACTTGTCTGTTGTAAAAAGCTAGTGGATGACAAAAGGTATTTAAAGGCTGAGTTATGAATCTCTTGTTAAATTGTTCACATTGTGTGTAGAGCAAAAAATTCTTAAACTTTCAGTAAAAGTAAAAAAAAAAAAAAAAAAAAATCCAGGGAAGCTACATCAGAATGTGTTTGAATTTCATTTGTTGACAAAAATTTGAATCTTTTAAAACTTTATGAAAAGAATTTAGCATATTCTAATTAATTATCAAATATATATGTTTAAGTTAATATTTTCTCTTTTAAAATGTAGGATATGCCGGGCTTGGTGGTTCAGCCTATAATCCCACGCTTTGGGAGGCTGAGGTGAATGGATTGCCTGAGTCCGCAGGTTCGAGACCTGCCTGGGCAAGCGAGACCTCATCTCTACAATAAATCAAAAAAATTAGCTGGGCGTGGTAGCGCGCGCCTGTAGTTCCGGGTACTTGGAAGGCTGAGGCGGAAAGATCACCAGAGCTCAGCAGGTCGAGGCTGCGGTGGCCGGGAGCGGCCACTGCACTCCAGTCTGGGCGACAGAGTGAGACTTCAGCTAAAAAAAAAAAAGAAAAAATGTAGGCTAAAATGCTCTAGTTCTCTTCCTTTAGTTATTTGACAGCTATTAAACACTTCATAATTCTAGTGATATCTTTAAAATTTTTAAATAATAAACTGAAACATATTATTCTTATTATCAAATTAAATTGATATAAACTGATTTTTTAAACAAGAAAAATTTAGCACTTTTATTTCTAAAATTATATTATATACATCTTTTTCCAATTTTTTTTTTTTTTTTTTGAGTTGGAGTCTCACTCTGTCGCCCAGACTGGAGTGCAGTGGCCGCTCCCGGCCACCGCAGCCTCGACCTGCAGGGCTCCGGCGATCCTTCCGCCTCAGCCTTCCGAGTAGCTGGAACTACAGGCGCGCGCTACCACGCCCGGCTGATTTTTTGATTTATTGTAGAGATGAGGTCTCGCTTGCCCAGGCGGGTCTCGAACCTGCGAGCTCAGGCAGTCCACTCACCTCAGCCTCCCAAGGCGCGGGATTACAGGCTGAGCCACCGAGCCCGGCTGACAGTTACATTTCTATATACCAACAATAAACAAACAGAAACCCAAATAAAAAGCACAATCCCATTCACAATAGCCACATCAAAAAAAAAAAAAGTGAAATACCTTGGCATCTTCCTAACCAGAGGTTAAAGACCTTTACAATGAAAACTACAAAATTCTGCTCAAAGAAATCAAAGATGACGCAAGCAATTAGAAAACTATTCTATGCTCATGGGTTGGAAGAATCAGCACTGTTAAGATGTCCATTCTACCCAAGGCAATCTACAGATTTAACACAATACCTATCAAATTACCAGCAGCATTCTTCTCAGACCTGGAAACGACAATACAGGAATTCATACAAATAGCCAAAACAATCCTCAGCAAAAAAAACAAATCAGGAAGTATCACACTCCCAGACTTTAAACTTTATTATCAAGCTACAATAATCAAAACAGCCTGGTATTGGTACAAGAACAGGCTTGTAGACCAATGGAACAGGATAGAGATTCCAGAGGCAACACCTCAATTTCTCAACCAACTCATCTTTGACAAAGCCTCCACCAACCACTGGAG
>CAUYQG010180632.1:0-11029 GCA_963574415.1 Tarsius wallacei | reverse complement strand
CACGCCCGGCTAATTTTTTGATTTATTGTAGAGATGAGGTCTTGCTTGCCCAGGCGGGTCTCGAACCCGCGGGCTCAGGCAATCCACTCACCTCAGCCTCCCAAAGGCGCGGGATTACAGGCTGAGCCACTGAGCCCGGCGTCAGTCACATATTAATCAATTACTATAGGGCTAGATTCTAATTACATATATTTTTAAAATTAATTTATCAAGCCTCCTCGATAAAACTTTCAAAGAAAATTCAGATGTATGGAAAACAGTGCTCTGGTAATCTGTCAGAATGTTTAATTTGAAGTAGTTATTAGTTTCAAAAGGTACATTATCACTTTACCAATCTGTTTACCTTTCCCACACTTTGCCAAGAGCAAATGGCAGCTGGTAAGTGACCTCTGAGGTCTTTATGGTATCTAGCTACTCTTTGCTCCTCTGTGTTAGCTGTTTGTCATCATGGTGCAGGAATTCATAGGTGAGACCGAATGTGGAATTGTGGGTAATTGCTCAGTTTATTACTTGACCAATTGTCTAAGTCCTGAACTCAGTACAAAGTTTAGTTTTCCTGTCAGGGCTGTCCTCCACCCTCAAGGACTTTCCCTCCCCTCCCTTCCCCTTACTCAGACTGTTGTCTGGGTTCTAGTGGAAGCTTATTGTTGTTTTTCTCCATTCCTCTCCATTATTAACTCAAGTATAGATCTTGGTTCCACCTAGATTTTTGACACTGCCTGTACTACTGACATTTCTAAGGTCTGTTTTCACTGCATGATCAATGTGCAGTGGGTTCCACAGTACCGAATATCTCCACCTCAGCTCCCACCACTGACTCTGGTCAAATTCAGAGGCTTAGTAGGCTCTATCTCATGTCCTATCTAGTGGAGGTCCCCCCATAGCTTACAGTTCTGAGTTTCCTGGTGTGAACTCTCGAAATACCCACAGCTGGTTCAGCAACAATTTATTCTCTTCTAGTATCTTTATCCTAATATAGGTATTTTTAATCTCTTTTTAAATGTCTTCCACATTGCAGTAGAGACTTAGAGATGTAGGGGAGGGAAGAAACTTAGACCCTCTTTGGCCAAGTAGATGTTCCTATCTTTGTACCCTACTGTAGTCAAATATTTTGGTTTGCCTTCCATGCTTGCATATAGAAAACAAGACAAAGTCCATGTTTCTCGCTTATCTATCATTAGAGGGGATAGTAAAGATTGTGGTGGTAGGGCTAGTAGCTGGGGGCTGGCTGGTTTTCTTCTGAGTTCTGCAAAGAGTTACAATACAAGAAAGGAAAATGTGGTATGCTAAGATAAAGTCGTAAATCTCCTGTATTCATCCTTTCCAAGGACTTGTTGCATTCTTCTCTTTTAAAGAAGTGGAAACTGTTCCTACAGAAGATACATTCTTCTTTCTTTATGAATCATTTTTGGTAAACTCTTTGTTCTGCGCCATTAGTTATTGACATTCAAAGGGACACATTAAAAAAGCCCTCCTTTCTTTCAAGTACCCAGATTTTGACTTTAAAAGCCTAGCATTCAAGGAGATCTATTTTGCCATACTCTATTTAAAAGCACTGTCTGAAAGTCAAAGCTGATGATGACTTCTTGGCTCTTGACATTTGTAGTTCCTATCAAGCAATGGATAGCTTAGTTTACTGGGCAGAAAGCCACAAGGAACAAGCTGTAGAGAGCTGCAGGGTGAGAAAGACTCAACATTCTAAATAACGTGTAGGCATGTAAGAAAAAATTGCATATAGGCATGTAAGAAAAAAATGGAACTAAATAAGAGGCGAAAAAATTGAGTTAATAGTGTTGTTATGTTTACAAAAACTAGAAGGGCTGATTTGATCCCTTGTTTGTAGTTACAGAATATTCTAGAGGTAGCGTTTAGACCTTTCACACGCTGACATTTTTGAATTCTCTCCATTTGCCTCAGTTTATTGTATAAGCCAAGATCAACCCCTACTTAATTTTTAAAACTTTTCTTAATCATCTTAAACCACATGTCTCTGTCTCTTATAAACTATTAGAATAACGATTAATAATGCTCATTTTGACATGTAGTCTCATACAGTCCAGGGTTATTTAGAATGTTTTAATTTTACTAATCTTGTTTCCTAAATTAGAGTCTAAGTAGATTTTAAGTTTCTTATGTATACGTTTTATATTATGTGATGTACATAGTAGGGGCTCAGTAAATAGTTATTGAAAAATAAACAAATAATGCTCTTGTGTGGCTATTTATATTTAGAGTAAAAGAAGAGATTTAAAATTCTGTCAGAATAAGTTTGGTTTAAATAAAAAAAATCTTACTGTGATGACTGTTATAAATGAGCATATCATACTGATAAATGTTATGAAGTATTTAGTCTTTTAAAGACTTTAGAGATTGACATACAGTTGTATCTGATTAAAATAGTTTAGGTAAAAATGAAAATGAAATAAAGTTGCCTCCAAGTTCTTTGAAAATATATAATCTAAAAACTTTACCTTGTATGTATTTTTTTCTTTCTTTATGTTTTTTTATTTATATTTATTTAAATTTATTGGCAACTTAAAAATATTATATACAACACTTTCTGTTTCAATGACCTTTGTTGCAAATTATTAGAGAAGACAGCAAGTAAATGTAATAGTCAGCATCTTGGAAAATTATCTTTGTATATATGATTTAGTTAGTTATGTTTGTGTCCTGACTAATTAATTTTTAAAGTTTCTGCCTGGATTTAAATGTTCTAAAGTAGAATCTGCCTTGGTTGTAAAAATATGAAGTGGCACTATCCAGACAAACGTTATTTGAATTATTTTATTACTAAAACTATTATAATAACTAATACACCCCAGTTAATTCTTTCTGACCAACTCTGTATCTCGAGAATACAGTATACCATACATAACATTCTAAAAACAGTTACATAACATTCTAAAATTTTGTTTAAATAGTCCATTTGTGTTTATGTAATATTATAAAGTATTAATAATTTCTGATTAATCTATTTTTTTATTTGATGAAATACATTTAAGACTATATTGTCTCTTTTTACTTTCAGAAAATTTAATTTTAACAGGGAAAAGTTGAGAATACAAGAAGTGATTTTATATGTATGCATAGCTTACACTAAGTAAATAAGCAAAACAAATAACAGAGGCATAATAAAAATGTAGAAATCAACCATTGTAAGAATGTCTTTGATTTTATATAAAATATTGCTACATATTTAATTTACTTTGAAATGAGCTATGATTTATTGTGTACAAATGTGAACAAGTATTTTACGGTCGCACTGTAAAAGACATATATACAACAGTATTTTTTAAAACCTAAATAAGAACCTGGGAAGCAGGAAAGATACTGTCACAACAATCAAAACTAGCAATGTTACTCCATTACATTTACATTTACTTTTGAGTTTTCTGGGAAAGCAATAGGAAAGCAAGTTGTTATTATAAAATGAGGATATCTTACTAGTTATCAAAGAGGAAGATTAAAATGAATTTACTGTATGGTTCTTCAAGGTAGCTAATATTAAACAGTTTAATAGATGATATCTTCCATACTGGTTTTATAAAAGATCACAAAATTTTTTAATAGTATCATTTTAAATAGTCCTCCTTGATGATTTAAATCAAAGGTATAGTAAAATCCACCACTAGAGTATAGAGGATTGTTTTTATCTGTAATATAATCTGCTCAGATATACATATGTGCATACATATATACATATTTATGTAAATATGCTTATACATCACAAATAAATGAGCAATGTTGTTTAACATTTATCTACTATTTCAGTTCTATCAGATTTTTTACATTAGAGCAAGGTGTTAAAATGCAATTTAAAGTGATGAATAATAAAACAATGTTCACAAAAATGTCTTTGAGGATTTTGACTTTAACCTCATTTACTCTTTCCTATTTGTCATATCCTTTCTTTGTGCAGCCGCTGAGCCCTGTGGGTAATAAAAAGATGCATAAACCCTGGATTTTCTCAAGGGATTTACCACCTAGCATAAGTAATAATACACTAGCTCCCAAAGCAATAATACAAAGAATATGTGATATTTCCATGTAAGTGACGAAATGTGATCTCAGCCTGTGAATGCTATTTGAACGTGTGGATGTGCATGAAATGCTGACAATTTGATTGAAACAACACAGTGAAAATGAGTCTCTGACTCAGGAAGAACTAGAAAATCAACCAGTTTTGTTTTGCCACCTACGGGATATCAGTGCCTTTATGACACCACTGTTGCTGGGGGCAGACAATTAGCTTGTGCACACATGCACGTCTCTCTTCCCAAGCTAAAGGCGATGATGTCAAGAAATAATTGAAAAACACAGGTCATTGAAATATTTATTTATAAAAGGAGGACATGCAAACTATTTTAATATAACATCTCGATTTTGCAAATTAAAATAAAAAAGCTAGGCACGGTGGCATGCGCCTGTGATTTCAGCTACTTGGAAGACTGAGGCAGAAGGATCACCTGAGCCCAGTAGATCAAGGCCGCGGTGGCTGTGGGAGTGCCACTGCACTCCAGCCAGGGCGACAGAGTGAGACTCTGACTCAAAAACAAAACAAAACGAAAAGTCCCTTAAGGGGATAAGTGACTTGTTCAGTTATTCACAGCTAGCACACAGAATGGCTGGGTCCTAAATTAACTTTTCAACTTAAGTAGAAAAAATTTAAGACAGTTCATATTAGCATAAACTTTTTTTGACTTGGATTTTATAGGCTTTTAGAATTATTTTAAATGTACCAGATTATTGTTTGCATTCTTTCATCTAAATATGCACTATGGTCTTTAATTCCAAAGGCAAAGATTTTAAAAACTAAAGACTAGAATTATTTTTAAATGATGCTCTATCACCCCAGGAGTAGTAATCTTTTTATATAAGAGACCACATTTCTAAGATATTGTGTGTCCCACTATTTCTTTAATATTTTGTGATTAATTGAAGGAATTCAATTTCTATTTTTTTAAATACTGAAGTCACTGTTATTAAAATTAAGAGTTTTCACTGAATCTGAAGAAAACGTGGTAATTTTACTTGGGTTCACACCGGTATATTTTATTTCCCAGGAATTTATTATATTAATGATCATTTTTTCACAAAGGGTCTTTTTTTTTAATAAGAAAAAATAATGGAAATAACTACTGCTGCTTCCTGGGCAAAGAATGTATGTTGGTAGGAGGGTGCTAATGAACTGGGTACGTTGGAGGTGTGAGCTATTGTGTATTTGAATGAGACAATAAACCTAGAGTAACTGATTTGCAAGTATATCCGTAAGTGTATGAGAAATCTAGGCTGAAAAGTAAAAGTTGATAATGCCTTTGGCCAATTGATATAAAGTCAGAGTTTAGTAAGTTCAAGGATAGTCAATATTTGTTATTGAATGGTGGTTGATAACAGAGTCAGGTGGAGAATAACTTAAACCTTGTTCTATCTAGAATCATTTAAAAGGTTAAAGGCAAGAAATGAGTTTGATAAGAGCATTGAAAACTTGGGAAATGTCAGTGGAACATGAATTCATTCTAGATGTATGGTGAAGTGGTGAAGAGAGAAACTGACATGATTCTTGAAAGTAAGCAGGGGTCAGGCTGGCCATCTTCTTACATTGTGTTACAGGCAAATAAAATAATAGTTACATCGCAATAGCTAGGGATTGTTTGAGAAAATGAAGCTAGAAAAGAAGGTGTAAACGTGTTTTAAAGTTTGAGTTTAAATGTTCAAAATGGAAAAGTCTCTGAGAGTCAAGAATATTTAAGATCATCCCAAGAAGAACTTATTTGAAAATTTCAAATTTAGTATCTTTCCTGGTTATCACTTAGTTCTGCAATTCCTTAGAAATTCCATTCTATAACATGGCCTTCATCAATTCTGTGTACTTGATTCCTGTGATATTTGTCTTAATAAATTTTGAGGAGAAAATAAATCTACTTTTTTACTTTCACAATTTTTTAAATCTTTCATAAGGTTTTTAATCATGACAACTTTCTTCTTTTCTTACCAAATTCTATTTTTTTAATTGATTACAGGCATTATTAATTTATTTAATTGACTCACACTTTAGTTGACCCAGGCAGTCGTATAAATTTATTTATATTTTCCATTGCTAGCTAAAAATAGTTCATTTAGGTATTTGTCCATTTTAAGACATCTTTGGGCTGAGTGCAGTGGTGCATACCTATAATCCCAGCACTTTGGGATGCAAAAGACGGAGTACCACATGAGCCCAGGAGTTCCAGACCAGCCTAGGCAACATAGCAAGACCCCATCTCTACATTAAATGAAAAAGAAAAAAATATCATAGCTGGACATCATGGTATGCAACTGTAGCCCTAGCTACTCAGGAGGCTGTGGCAGGAAAATTGCTCGAGACCAGGAGTTTGAGGCTGCTGTTAGCATTCCTGTACCACCACTATACTTCAGCCTGAACAACAGAGTAAGACCCTGTCTCTTAAAGAAAGAAAGTAAAAAAGAAAAGAATGGGAAAAAAAAATCTTTGGAAAATCAGCTCTTTACTAGTCATTATGGTAAGCATGATGCTATAAATTTGGTTCATAGAAATGAATAAAACATTATCTTTTCCCTTAAGGAACTATGTTTCCTTCAGAAAAGCCACTTAAGCAGATTGTTCCACTACAACATTATAATTATAACCGAACTCTCATATATGGAAATAATTTGTAAACAGAGTTAATACTAATATGTTATTTCATCATATTATTTTACTAGGCTTTCAATTTATAATGATTTCTTCAATTATGAAATATGAGACTGTAGGTTAATTTCAGACTTGTTTTATCTCAAAAGAAGAAGTATGAATGAAAATACTTCTTTTGGTTTAACTCATCCAGGGCATTCACATTATAGATGTTTAGCATGGGTACATTGTTCGAGCCCTCTCGACTTCCTTTTAAATAGATAGTTCATTATGTGTTACATACATTACTCCCCTAATTATTTAATTAATACATAATAGATCAAAGTGAATTTTGACTAAGTAATTCAGTGTCTTTGCAGTGCCCTTTCCTTTGAGTCATAATTATTTAAGTCTTAAGAGTGAACAAAGTCTTTGCTAAAGTATCTCTTTTGCTCATTAGCTTGTTGATTGCTTTACAATTCTGACATTTTCACATGTACTGAATTTGTTGTTTTGGCTCTCATTAGAAATGATGCAAGTCTCCCAATTCCAATCATCTTGCTATTGGACAAATAATGTTAAAATCATAATCTGATTCAAAAATTTATGTTGTGTGAAACATATTTACTTATAAGCTTCTTTAATGAGGCTTGACCTGTTCTTTTGAGAGAAAACGAAACACAGTGACTCACATCTCATAAAAAGACCTTTAGTCTAAATGATTTGGGGTCATATTTGAGGTAACTTTGTTGTTTTCGTTGTACTTAATCTTCTCAGCATCTCAGCGTTATTGCCAGAAAACTTTGGTGTGCAGCCTGCATATAATCAGGGACAGACAACTGCAGCATAGACTACCTTAACTGAATTAAAATGAGGCAGTGCAATGTAATATGCAGGATTGTGCAAGATGAAAAGTATCAGACTGGTACACAAAGTACCCAAATGGTCTTTTATTTTTGTGATCTATAACATCGATATAATTTACCTATAATATGCTAATATTCTTATATAAAATCAGTGTTTGCATATGGAGACTCATAGACACCTGATTGTACTTAATATTCTATTGGAGTATAAGAAACAAAACAAGTATGTGTGGGGTGGCTTTCATATTATAATCATGTTTTAAAAATGATGTAAGCTACCATCATAGACACATCATCCAAATTTTTCATAGACATGCGTGTCTATGTTTACTTTTAGTAGTAAATTTCAGTATGAAAATATTTATTTGAATGAAAATACAGCTGTTTTTAGGCTATCTTGAAATGCGAACTTAGAACTGCAATGAAATGAGTCAAATGTTTTAGCTTATATATCAAGGTTATGTTATAATCCGTAACAGAAATTCACAATCTTTGAATTAAAAAAAAATAAACTATTCATTAGCAGAGATATGCTTTTACACAAATATTTACCATGTTGTGCTTCCTTCCATTTGACTTCCTACATTGTCCCAAACCTTAATTGTTTTATTTTTCAGATGAAATCTGTGACAGTGGTCAAGGTGTACTCTGACTTAATCACAAGTATTTAATGCAATTCAGAGAACAATAGATTCTTTCTGATGTAAAATTCTTGGTTGTCATGTTGCTAGTGTGCTGTTTGTGACTAGAATGCCAAGTAGTTTTAATCCATACATCCTTTTTTCTGTGCTGGGCTGCCTGCCAAATCTATGTCTGTGATTAACTTTTGAGGTTGTCAGTTTGAGACAAATGTAGGGGCAAGAGAACTTAGAACGGTAAATTTGTAGTTAATGCATATTTGACAGTAGTGTTGGTTTTCCAAACTAGAAAACAAATAATTATCTTCATAAACTAAACCTTCGCTAGGGCATGACTTTCGCTGTTTTAAACTGTCCTATTCTTTTCATGTAAATATTCAATCAATTTCAAGGGAGGTTAATGTAATTCCAAAAATTATTTGTTAAAAATCATATTATATAATTATTCATGGCATTTCAATGTCTAAAGATCCCTGCTCTGTAGCTTGAGATGAAAGGCAGCACCACTCAGAAACACTTGTTACCTAGTTTGCTGGGGTAACCGTTTACTATTCTAGCCAAATGTGATTTAAGGAACAAAACCTTGTCTTGAAAACAAAATTTACGGGTTCAAATTCAACATTGACTTGTCTCTGGGTTTCTATATCTTTACCTATATAAACATACTTTTCCTTCATTACATCTTTAGGGTATTCAAATCATTAAGCGCTAGGAGGAATAAGAGGTAAGAAAATGCACATCTAATCACCACCACCAGCTGTGTTCCTAATTTATATTTGACACTTTGAGTGAACCCTCCTAGCAAATCTGTGAGGAGTGTTCATTTTATATAGATTATCGGTTAATAAACTAGTTATCAGAGGAGATCAATCACTTGTCTGGAGTTTTCCAACTGATAAGAATCTGGAATTCAAAACCATTCTTCTCTGGTTTCAAAATCCATTTCTGATCATTTCACATAGCCTGACTCTTCATAACTATAACTATAGAGACTATTCCCATCTCCTTTTTTTTTTTTTTTGAGTTTGAGTCTCACTCTGTCAAACTGGAGTGCAGTGGCATGATCATGACTCACCACAGCCTCAAACTCCTCACCTCAAGTGATCCTCCTGCCTCAGCCTCCTGATAATTAGAACTACAAGAGTGTGCCACTGTGCCCAACTAATTTTTGATTTTTGTATTGTCATTTCTTAGCACTTAGGATGAAGGAATGGAGGAAGTGAAATTGAATATTTAGGAATAAATCTATGAAAATATAGCCAAGTTTCTTGAACATCTACTGTGCCAGACACTGTGCTAAGCATTAAACATATATTATGTCACTTAAGCCTAGACATAATCTTATAAGGTAAATACTATTATTAATACATTTTGCAGATGCTGAAAGCAATGTTTATAAACTTCAAGTGACTTTTCCAAGTGACAAGACAAGGTAGCCTGACTGGTTGTATCCCTGACCACCACTGTATTAATTTCCTATTGCTACTGTAATAAATTACCACAATTTTAATAGCTTAAACAATACAAATTTATAATTTTACTGTTCAAAAGTTCAGTGTTCTCTTTGGTCTAAAATCAAGGTGTTAGTTGGTTAGTGTGCTTTCTTTAGACTCTAGCTGAGACTCCATGTTCTTGCCTTTTCTAGTTCATAAAGACTTCCTGCATTGCTTGGTTCCTGGCCCCTTCCTCACCTTCAAAGCCAGTAGGGTAGAACCTTCAGAACTCTCCTTGCTTCTCCCCTCCTCTCTCTTGCAGTCTCCTCTCCTGTTCTGTCATTGCATTTCCATCTGAATGGTCTGCCTTCCTTTTCTTTGTAAAGTTCCTTGTGATTATATTAGCTCAGTCAAATGATTCACAATAATCTTCCCATCTCAAGATTCTTATCTTAATCACTTTTACAAAATCCCTTTTGCGACATTATAGTTAGGCAGCATTCACAGATTCCAGGGATTTGGAGGTGGACATCTTCAGAGGAGTCATTCTTCTGCCTACCACAAGTATACTATACTAAACTAACTGACTTTTGTCGATACATTTCCTTTTAGAATGAGTAGTGTTAAGGGAGACAAGTTGGAGAATATATTATTACTCCCCTCTGTGAAAGTTCTGAAGGGATGATTCATAATTAGTTGATTAGACAGATAAATAGTAACACCATTTAAACATATCAAAGTCTCCTTGTTTAAAAATTAGATAACACAAAAATAAAATACATAGTGGACTTTAAAAGCTGCATAAATCTTATGGAAAAGAATTCATCACAATAGTTTTACCTAATAAATATTAATATAGTTATGAATTTAAAATCTAAAAAGATAATGACAAGGACTAAAGCGAATAGAGAAAGTTTTTCATTTTCAGTGTTTCATTTTCTGCATCATGAGAAACCACCTACATTAAGAAATGCTTTAGTTACATAGCACTTTTTTCTTTTTGAAAATTCTCTTATCTGTGACCTTCGACTTCATAATAATCTTGGAGGTAATAGAATTGGGGCTTTTAAAACTGCTTTATAAATAATTACCGCCGGGCTCGGTGGCTCAGCCTGTAATCCCGCGCCTTTGGGAGACTGAGGTGAATGGATTGCCTGAGCCCGCGGGTTCGAGACTCGCCTGGGCAAGTGAGACCTCATCTCTACAATAAATCAAAAATTAGCCGGGTGTGGTAGTGCGTGCCTGTAGTTCCAGCTACTTGGAAGGCTGAGGCGGAAGGATCGCCGGAGATCAGCAGGTCAAGGCTGCAGTGACCGCTTCTGGCCACTGCACTCCAGTCTGGGTGACAGAGTGAGACTCCAACTCAAAAAAAAAGAAAAAAAAAGAACTCAATATAAATTGGTAATCTTGAAATTAAAGATGGAGGACAAATAAATAATAAAACTAACAATACCTGATAGT
>CAUYQG010180630.1:0-12597 GCA_963574415.1 Tarsius wallacei | reverse complement strand
CAGACACTACCTGAGGACGATTTGATTTTTGATTGCATACCTCTCTGCTGTTTAAGTGGGGAGCTGGACTTATTTTCAGGTTGGATTGAAGCCATCCCTCTCTCGCTCTCTCTCTCTCTCTCTCTCTCTCTCTCTGTCTCTCTCTCTCTTTCTCTCTGTCTTTCTCTGTCTCTATCTTTCTCTCCCTCTGTCTCTCCTCCTCGCACATGTACACACACACACACACACACACACACACACACACACACTTGCTCACACACTTTAACACTTAGGACTACTATTCTAAGCCAAATTGTATTTGGCTCTCTCCTGGCTTTCAACACTGGAGGTTGGCAAGTTGGAAAACTGGTATACGTACCAGCCAGGGAATTCTGTAATCCATGGCCATGGCATCCTGCTGCTAGAAAAGGAATAGCATTGGCTCTTCCAAGTGTAGATAATGGATAATAAAGTCTTTGGAAAGGCCTTAGAGTACCTTTCTGTTCTGCCTGAGTTTCCTTTATTCTCCCTCCAGCTTACTTTATAAATTCTTAACGATATACAGTTTTAACTATATAAAGGCAGTGTGGATTGTAGTAATTCATGTGAACACAGTTCATCACTTAGCTCTGATTACCATGTAGAACAGTAATAATGACTTGTAATCATCATGTACATTATTAAATAAGTGTCAAGTTAATACTGTAAATTTAATATAATCATGGTAGTTTATCATTCATGGATGTACATTTTTAAAAGTTATCTCAACACTGTAACAGAAACATTTTAAAGTCTTATAAAGATTTATTGAGGAAACTATAGCAGTATACCTTTCCTTATACACAGCTAAATAGCTTTTGATATGTGGTTCTGGGGGTAGAACAGGAACAAGAGCCTACTCTGTTACTGTCAGGAAGTCAAAGGAGAAGATACGCCCTTGCTTTTGCCCACGAAGAGGCCACCATCGTTCTTATTTTTGTCTGTTAATTTTGACACTGAAACACATTCTAGACTTTAGAAAGTGATTCTTTTTGAAATAATATGTAATCAGTTTGAATACATTTGAAATACGTATTTCAGTGCACATTTAGAACATGTTAAATAGATCACAATTAAAATTTTAATACATCTAAAACTTCATAATTTATAAGTCTTTTATAAGTGAAACACAGGCAACAAAGCTTAGATGGTTGATGTGTGGTGGTATTATGGTGGTGACAGCAGTGGTTTTTGTTTTAAATACTGAGAAAAACATTATTAAATTTGTAGAATTATTGCCTAGTAAACACTAGGTGGTGCAATTGTGCAAGGACCATATAATGAAGTATGCTTTTTTTTTTTTTAAAAAAAGGTGTCAGGATAAAATTAAAATTATGGTTTGAAGAAACTCTTTGGAAATAAGAATTCTCAAAATATTAAAATAGACTGGATGAATCTTTCTTTGCTTTTAGTTGGTCTGGGATTTAATTTAGACAACAGAAATCTTAAGGTAATAGTACATTGTTTTTATTGCATTTTAAGCTCAACTAAACACACCCCCTCTGCAACATACAAACAAACAACAGCAACAAGAACTGATCCATTTGGGTTTTCTATAAAATTTGAATATTAAATTACTCTCTGACTACAATTAAAGAAACGTCTCTTTACTATTTCAAAACATTCTAAAATGCCCTGGGATTTGAGTAACTACTTGTAATATTATATTTCATCTTATCAAATAATTGTTGATCAGTTAAAACTTGAAAAGTAGCTTTCCTTTTGTCATATCTTGTCTTCTTTCATTCAGTAAAAAAGCCTGCATTCCTATGTAAGTTCAGGTTATTAAATTATTAAATTGGAAAGTCAGTTTCTGAAATGAAAAATAATTATTGTTGGCTTGTCTGTTGAAATAAAAAGAAGAAAAAAATTTGTATGGATAATAAAGGCTTAAGTCTTAATTTTGAGAGGGTTTCCCCCCCTTTTAAGTTCTTTTTAAATTTGAGATGCAATTCTTTTTTGGAAATTAAAATTAAAAGTCATTTATGTCTTTTAGTGATTTTGTGAATAATGTTCCTGTTACACATTTAAATTTTTTTTGATATTTTAGAAGCATAAAATGAGACCATCTTACCATTTAAAGAACTCACAGAAAATCAGGAGCAATTTTAGTTGTGTAACTGACAGATACACAAACTATATGTATATTTTTATGTTATTTTTCTGGGAGTCAGGTATTAGGCAGAGTCACATAAAACTGATTGTATACTTCATTGATGTAGTGAAACAACATAGGACTTTATTTTATTTTATTTTAAAACTTATTTTTCATGTACAAACAACTATTCAAAAATTGTAGCAGTTTTAGAAGTTAGATTTATGTTTTATGAAACTACTTCCCTCTAATATTGTAATACTTCTCTTCAAAATTACCATGTAGCTGGGCTCGGTGGCTCAGCCTATAATCTCGCGCCTTTGGGAGGCTGAGGTGAGTGGATTGCCTGGGCCCGCGGGTTCGAGACCTGCCTGGGCAAGTTGGCGAGACCTCATCTCTACAGTAAATCAAAAAATTAGCCGGGTGTGGTAGCGCGCGCCTGTAATTCCAGCTACTCGGAAGACTGAGGCGGAAGGATCGCCGGAGCCCAGCAGGTCGAGGCTGCGGTGACCGGGAGCGTGCCACTGCACTACAGTCTGGGCAACAGTGAGACTCCAACTCAAAAAAACAAAACAAAACAAAAAAACTACCATGTTTCAGTTTCCTTTTGAATCTTTGATATTTTTATTTTGAGGTAGTGTTTCATTACTTATGAGTAAATTATATATTACACATTTATTTCAGAATATATTCAAGCTTCTTTATAACATATACTACTAGTTAGATTAATACTAGTAATTAGCAGAGAAGTCTTGAAAGGAAAAGTTATTTTCCTTCTGTTTGTGAAATGGATATATGTGTGCACATATACACATACACACGAGAATGTTCAGGTTTACTATAAATCCAAGCAGTTGGGCCATTGCTTATGGCTTATTTGGTGATATATATTTTCATTTAAATTTGCTTCCAGTCCCCTTTGAAACCTTTGGAATGTAACATGTAATTAATACTTTATTTTAAAAATATAAATGTAGTATTTGAGTCATGCAAGCCAGTTTTAAATAAAATGTTACAGAAACAATTTGTGGAATTGAAAAATCACTATTTTTATAGTAGTTGGCAGGCTTTATAAAATGACTTGCTGCTCTTGCAGATATATCCATTATCGCAATTGCCACTATTTAATGGCACCCATGGTAGCTACATTAGCCAGGGGGCTGAATAGCCACGAAAATGGGAGTAACCTCTGACCTCAGAAATCGTTCTTTTAAAAGAGGATTGAAACATTGGTGATAGGAAATTTGAATTGCTCTTGCAGCTGCAGTGTTGTTCTGTGAATACTTAATTTAGTTTAGAGCTATACTTTTTCTTCCAAATCTGTTAGTCTTTCAGAAGCATCAAATTCACTTTAGGAAGAAAAAAAAAAATGCTTCCTTCCCAGGCCTGTATTACTGAATGCAGTATTCAGGCTTCAAATAGTTTCATTTAGGTAATACATACAGTCTCAAGAATGGGAATCCTCACATTTGACACGCTCTGTTAAATATATAGCTCATTCAAACCGCGTCCAAGATATTGCTATGCAGGCACTTATTTTGGATAATCCTTTTAATGGCTATAATGCAACTTCTTAGCTACATAGAGGACTGGTAGAGTGTGGATATATGTATATAAAATTTATGGATAAACATGTATGTGTATGTATACATTATTTAAGTATGTTTAGGCTTTACAAATATTTGGATTTGTATTACATATGTACAAATTATTTAGATATTTGGAAGATTAACTATGCAAGCCTGTGTATAAACTGTGCAAGCCTTATGTTTGGTGCGTGGGGGTTCCACATAGAATACTCATTAAGGTTATGCAAGCACTATGGTTAGTTCTCACATGCTGGCCAAAAGTTTACCCCAAAGTCATGTAAAAAAGCAAGTTTGTCTGTGGTCTACTATGTTTGAGTCTATTAACTAGTTATATGCCACTGTTTTTTTTCAGGATTCTTATACCCTTTTAACATTGAATAATGCATTTGTTGATCAGAGAAAAGAGAAGGCAGAAATCCACCATTTGTTGCTTTAGTACCTACTGAGGCAAAATAAAAACACTTGTATATTTTAATATTTGCTATTCCATTTTTCATGATGAGAAATGGTGTTTAAAAATAAGAAAGAGGCCTGACTCAGTGGCTCAGCCTGTAATCCCAGCATTGTGGAAGGCCGAGGCGAGTGGATTGCCTGAGCCCACAGGTTCGAGACCAGCTCAGCCAACTTGGCGAGACCTCGTCTCCACAATAAAAAATAAAAAATAGCCAGGCGTGGTAGTGTGCGTCTGTAGTTCCGGCTACTTGGAAGCCTGAGGCAAATTATCACCAGAGCCCAGCAGGTCGACGCTGGGGTGGCCGTGAGCATGTGTGCCACTGCACTCCAGCCTGGGTGATAGAATGAGACTCCAACTAAAAAATAAAAATAGATAAATAAATAAATAAATATAAGAAAGGATGATATTGTTGGAAAAAAACAGTATTTATGAAAGTAATCTGATAAATTTCAACATTATATAATAATGGGAAATGAAAAACTACATGATTGTAACTTTATTATACACTGTATTACATTATAAATCTTGATAGTAAGAACTATTTGTTTGCATGTAGTTTTGAAACATTACGAAGTATTATAACATTTGGGCTAAATGCTTACTAAATCAAAATGGGGCCAATTAAAAACTGAAACAGAATTTAATCATGTTTTAATTAGAAAGATATATAACAGATGTAGTTCTAGCTTGCTGCTTTTCTGCATTTCACATTTAACATAAGCGATTACATACAGAGACATTATTATAAGCATATGTATTATAAAACACAGTCTCATGCATTTTCTGGTCCACCATTAGCATTTCTTTATGCCTGAAGAGTTAGAGGTGCCTTTTGGTGAGCACCAAGTCCATTCCTTGGCCAACATAATTATCTGCTTTGAAGGTGAACATTTGTGTAATGAATTTTTTTAATTCCATAACTCTTTTAATTCACTAGAATACTTGTATTTCACTAGTTATTTATACTCTGACTTCTTAGTTTTATGTTTTAGAAGAATATTAGCAGAGGCCAAACATATTTATATGTTGTTTGTAAAAAATAATTAGTAAATTAAATACCATTTATTTACTGAGAACTTATTTTTGTGTAGACCAACTGTGTCACGTTTAAATCATCATACAGAAAACAGTTTCTGCATAGTTTGTAAGAGTGTAATTGTTTTTAATAATTAATTCTCAGAATAATATTCATTGCAAAGTTCTTAAAGCATAACCTTTTAATAGAATATCCTGCTTTTATTTAGAATAAGAATGGTGAAATTATTAAACTATTTAAGTACTAAAGAATGCAAAACATGTCTCACTAATTCAGTAAATGATTACTTATTATCTATTCACCCATCCATCTAAATAAATGACAATGCTTACTAGATTTATTGATTTATACTCTGATTGCCTGTAGATAGTAGAGTAGTTCAATTACTAGAAATATACTACTAAAAATTAATTTGATACATAGAGTAATCAAAATTTTTTAAAAAAATCATCATTTGTGAAAGAGACTGTTTCATCATACTCAGTTTACTCTAACTGCATGTTCTGGAAGTTTTGGCAATGCAAAATAATTCTGTCTGCTTTCACCTTGTTAAATCTGTTCAATTTTTACTTCAAATGAAAGGAGGCTTTAGATATCAAAAAAATCAGCCAGACTACAATGAGATAAAGCAGTTTTTCACATAAGTGTAAATTGTGGGCTGTCTTAGTAGAAAAATACAAATTAATTTTTAAAAATTAACTTAATTCCGTATTTGGGGTAAGTTTCAATTTCTCAAATACAATTTTGCTAAAATGTTTTCTTTCTTTTGTTTTTTGTTTTTGAAAGCAGGATTTATTAAGGAAACAGAAAAGCTCCACAGTGGGAGGAGACCCGAAAGGGTTGCCCTAAAATATGTTTTCTATAAATATTTTCACAACAGTTACTTAAACAATATTCTTCAACAGTATTTTAAAGTTCTAAGAGACTTGGGTTCAAGAGTTGGGAAGGGAACATTGAGAAAAGTCAGAAGTTGACATCAGCCATGAACTCTAATGATGGTACTGTATTGTTTTGAAAATATTTTCATTAACCACAGAATTATTTTGCAACTGACCTTATGTAATTTTTCAGAACAAAAGTGACTGATTTTCATGAATAAGTAATTTACTTTAAAAAATAATACTTCAGGCTGGTCTCGGTGGCTCAGCCTGTAATCCCAGCACTTTGGGAGGCCGAGGCGAGTGGCTTGCCTGAGTCCAAGGGTTCAAGACCCACCTGGGCAACTTGGTGAGACCTCATCTCTACGATAAATCAAAAATTAGCTGGGCGTGGTAGTGCACACCTGTAGTTCCAGCTACTTGTAAGGCTGAGGCGGGAAGGATTGCTGGAGCCCAGCAGGTCAAGGCTGTGGTGGCCAGGCACGTGCACCTGCACTCCAGTCTGGGTGACAGAGTGAGACTCCAACTCAAAAAAAAAAAAAGTTACTTCATTAGAAATGATAGGATTCTGACTCTGAGAACCATAAGACTGAAATTCTATCAGGCTAGTTTCATCTTCTCTGCTACTTTGTTACTTTTAAAAATATAATCTCTTATAACTACTGAGTTCTTGTCAGTTTGAAAACACATGTCAAAGTAATATATACTTTAAAAATATTTTTCTTGAATGATATATGAATGAATGTTTTTAAAGAAGGTGTTGACACTAGCGATTTTTATGGTTGATATTAAGCTTTAAAGAAAATGACTTAAAGTTAGTAATACATGCTAAAATTGTTGGGTTATGGAAATCATTTTCATAACTAGGTAACCTTGCTTGTATAAATTTCTTTCCCTTAGAATGCCCAAAGCAATTTGTGAAAGGCAGATTTTTTTGATAGCTTAAAATATTTTAAAATTGTAAGAGTTCTAAACTGAAGTAGATTGCAGCATTCTAATTCTATGGGATATTCACATTTCTCAGTGTTTTTTTTTTCTTTTTCTTCGCTAGTGTATTAATGAATTAATTCATATATGGTGAGTGAATTTTTATTTTAATATCTTATTTGAGATTCTGTACATCTAATTTTATAATCTCACATTTATATTGAGTAATATTGATTCTATTTTGTTTATTAAAGATAGGGGTCTAAACTATGTTACTCTTGAGGTCCCTTTCCCAGCATTATGAGTGTGCAGATCATGTTCTTTGACATTTTAGCCTTATTTTGGCCTATCTGAAAAAAAATTTTTTTTGAGTTGGGGTCTCACTCTGTCACCCAGGCTCATGCTACCATAACCTCGACCTGCTGGGCTCAGGCGATCCTTCCACTTCAGCCTTGCAAGTAGTTGGAACTATTGTAGCCTTATACTAAAGTTTAAAATCTGGAAGTATGATACCTCACACTTTGTTCCTATGATTTTCTGTATTGTTATTTCCAGGTCTGAGAAGAGTGATGTTCATAATTTGATGGGTATTGCATTGATCTGTAGATTGCTTTGGGTAAGATGGATTTTGTCAATATTAATTCCTCTGATCCATGAGCAAGGGATATTTTTTGATTTGTGTCTTCGATATCTTTTAGCAGTGTTTTATAGTTCTCATTATAAAAGTCTTTCACTTCTCTGGTTAGGTGGATGCCAAGGTATTTCATTTTTCTGTGGCTATTGTGAATGGGGTTGTGATTTTTAATTGGTTCTCTGCCTGTTGTTACTGGTGTATAGAAATGTAACTGTCTTCTGCACGTTGATTTTGTACTCCTAAACTTTACCAAAGTACTTTATCTGTGCAAGGAGGTTTTTTGATGGACTTTCTTGGGTTTTCAAGGTATAGGATCATATTATCCACCAAGAGGGATAGCTTAACTTTCTCTTTTCCTATTTGGATACCCTTGATTTCCTTCTTATGCCTGATTGCTCTAGCAAGGACTTCCAGCACTGTGTTGAACAAGAGGGGTGAGAGTGGGCAGTCTTGTTCTGGTTTTCAGGGGGAATGCTTCCAACTTCTGTCCACTAAACAATATATTGTCTGGGGTTTATCATAGATGGCTCTTACCTTTTTGAGGAATGTTCCTTTTATGCCTAGTTATTTAAGGGTTTTCATTGAGAATGGATGCTCGACTTTGTCTAAAGCTTTTTCTGTGTCTAGTGATATAGTTATGTGGTTATTGTTTTTGTATCTTTTTTTTTTTTTTTTTGAGTTGGAGTCTCCCTCTGTCGCCCAGACTGGAGTGCAGTGGCCGCTCCCGGCCACCGCAGCCTCGACCTGCTGGGCTCTGGCGATCCTTCCGCCTCAGCCTTCCAAGTGGCTGGAACTACAGGCGTGCGCTACCACACCTGGCTAATTTTTTGATTTATTGTAGAAATGAGGTCTCACCAAGTTGCCCAGGCGGGTCTCGAACCCGCGGGCTCAGGCAATCCACTCACCTCAGCCTCCCAAGGTGCGGGATTACAGGCTGAGCCACCGAGCCTGGCTTGTTTTTGTATCTTTTAATGTATTGTATTACATTTATGATCTTCTGGATGTTGAGCCAGCCTTGCATCCAAAGAATGAAGCCTGTTTAGTCATGGTGGATGATTCTTGAGATGTGTTTTGGATCCGATTTGCTAGAATCTTATTGAGAATTTTTGCATCTATATTCATCAAGGAGATTGTTCTGCAATTTTCTTTCCTTGTTGTCTTTTGCCCACTTTTTAATGGAGTTATTTATTTGTTTTTTGTCTGTTCATTTGAGTTCCTTGTAGAGTCTAGATATTAGGCCTTTGTCAGATACATAGTTTGCGGATATTTTCTCTCATTCTGTGGGTAGTCTGTTTACTCTGTTGATGGTTCCCTTTTCTGTACAGAAGCTTTTTAACTTGATACGGTCCTACTTGTCAATTTCAGTTTTTTGCTGCCTTTGCTTTTGTGGACTTGGTCATGAATTCATTGCCTAGACTGATGTCCAGGAGAGTGTTTTCTAGGTTTTCTTCTAAGATATTTATAGTTTTAAATCTTTTGCTTTTATCCATTTTGAGTTACTTTTTGTATGTGGTGATATGTGGGGTCCAGTTTCATTCTTCTACATACTGATAGCCAGTTTCCCCCACACCATAATGTTGAGTATGGTGTCTTTTCCCCAATATTTGTTTTTGTTGGCTTTGTCAAAGATAGTTGATTGTAGGTCAGCAGTATTATTTCTGGGTACTTTCTTTATTCTGTTCCATTGGTCTGTGTGTCTATCTTTGTAACATTTCCATGCTGTTTTGGTTAATGTAGGCTTGTAGTAAACTTTGAAGTCTGGCAGTATGATGCCCCTGCTTTGTTCTTTTTGCTTGGGATTTCTCTGGTTATTCAAGCTCTTTTTTGCTCCCATATGAATTTAAGTATTCTATTTTCTAGGCCTGTGAAAAATGATATTGCTAGTTTGATAGGGATTGTGTTGAATCTGTAGATTGCTTTGGGTAGTGTGGACAACTTAAAAATATTCATTCTTCCAGTCCATGAGCATGGGATTTCTTTCCATTTGTTTGTGTCACCCTTGACTACTTTCAGCAGCATTTTGCTGTTCTTGTTGTAGAGATCTTGCAACTCTTTGGTGAGATGTATTCCAGGTATTTTATTTTATTTTTTGTGGCTATTGTCAGTGGGATTGTGTTTTTGATTTGGTTCTCAGCCTGTTTGCAATTGGATAGAAGTGCAACTGATTTTTGAATGTTGATTTTGTGTCCTGAGATTTTCTAGGTATAGAATCTTATTGTCTTCAAAGAGAGCTAATTTAAATTCCTCTTTCCTACTTGGGTACCTCTTATTTTTTTCTCTTGCCTGATTCCTCTGGTCAGGACTTCCAGTATTATGTTAAATAGGAATAGTGAGGGTGGACATCCTTGTCTTGCTCTGGTTCGTAGGGGGAATACTTCCAGCTTATGTCCATTAAGTATGATGTTGGTTGCAAGTTTGTCATAGATGGCTCATATTATTTTGAATAATGATCCTTCGACACCTAGATGATTGAGGGTTTTTAACATGAAATGATGTTGGTTTTTATCAAATTCTTTTTCTGCATCTATTTGGGTAATCATGTGGTTCTTGATTTTACTTCTGTTATGTGGTAGATTACATTTATTGACTTGCTTATGTTGAACCAACCTTTTATCCTGGGAATAAAGCCCACCTGGTCATGATGAATGATCCTTATAATATGCTGTTGGATGTGGTTTGCTAGTATTTGTTAAGGATTTTTGCATCTATGTTCATCAGGGATATTGGCCTACAGTTTTCCTTCTTTGTTGTGTCTTTACCATTTTTTAGTATCAGGATGGTATTGGCTTTGTAGAATGAGTTAGGGAGAAATCCTTCCTTCTTGATTGCTTGGAATACTTTCTGCAGGATTGGTAGCAGTTCTTCCTTATATAGCTCATAGAATTCAGCTGTGCAATCATTTGGATCATGGCTTTCTTTACTAGTTAGTTTTTAATTACCGAATCAGTGTCTTTACTTGTTATTGGTCTGCACATGGTTTCAATCTTGGAAGGTTGTGTGTTTCCAGGAATTTGTCCATTTCCTCTAGATTTTCTATCTTACATGTATACAGATGTTTATAATAATCTCTGATAGTCTTTTGCACTTCTTCAGAATCTGCTGTAATGATGCCTTTTTCATTTCTGATTGTATTTATTTGGATTGTCTCCCTTGCTCCCCTTTTTTTGTTAATGTGTCACTGGTCTGTCAATCTTGTTTATTCTTTCAAAGAACCAGCTGTTCCATGTGTGGATGAGAAGCTTATTTGTCCACTTCCCCTAAGTGTGACACTAGACTGTTTACTTGAAATCTGTTTTCCTGATTGGGCTTTTAATGTTATAAAATTCCTTCTCAGCATTGCTTTAATGGCATCACGGAGGTTTTGGTGTGCTGTCTTTATTCTTATTTATTTCTAGGAATCTTTTTTATCTCTGTCTTGATTTTGTTGTTTACCCATAAATTGTTCAAGAGCATGTTGTTTAATTTCCATATACAAGGGGGACCCCCCGAGAAAAACAGAACAGTGTTTTGAAGGATGGGCCTCTTGTAGTACAGGCTTCTCCTGTTAGGTGACATCAGTGTACCATTGACATCAGTGTACCAGCTAGCGTTGTTGTGAGAGGCTGCGTTTGGTTTCAGTAATTTTTTTTTTTGCAATTCTTTTCAATACATTAGCCCCTTTCATGATGGGTGCTTTACACCAACAACCTACCCACATTTCTCTGAGTGTTCAGTAATTTTTGACCAAAAATGGCATGACCCCTGCACCTCATCCTTCATATTCACCCAATCTCACCCCAAGTGACTTCTTTTTCCCCTGGAAGAAAAAAGTCCTCAAAGGGAGACTTTTTACCAGTGTGGAAGAGGTGAAACAAAAAAATGACAGAAGCACTAAAAGGCATCAAAGACTGTTTTGAGCAGAGAAAAAAGCATCTCAATAGGTGTATTGCATCAAACGGAGAGTTTGAAGGTGGCTGAAGTTTAAACATGTAATAATATACAATTTTTTATAAATAAATTCAATTTTTTGGTGTCCCCTTCCCTCGTATTTATGTTTTTGTGGGTTCTTCTTGGTGTTGATATTTATTTTTATCTTGCTATTGCCTGAGAAGATGCTTAGTATGATTTAAACTTTTTGAAATTATTCAGGCTTGATTTATGACTATGTGGTGAATCTTAGGGTATCTTCCATGTGTGGGTGAAAATGTATAACCTTTTGTTGTGAGGTGTAATGTTTTGTAGATGTCCATTAGATCTAATTGCTCAAGTATTGAATTCAAGTCCTGGATTTCTTTGTTAGTTTTCTGCTTTGAGGATCTGTCTAAAGTGGGGTGTTAAAGTCCTTCACTATTATTGTATTACAGTCTATGTCCTCTCTTAGGTTAATTAGTTATTGTTTTATAAATCTGGGTGTTCCTATATTGAGTGTGTATGCATTCAAGATGAATATTTCTTACTGATGAATTGACTGCTTTATCATCATGTAGTGCCCTTCAATGTCCTTTTTACTTTTATTGGTTGCATATTTTATCTGATATAAGAACAGTGACCCCCCTGCTCTTTTTTGTTTTCCATTTGCATTTGGAAGATCTTTCTCTATCCCTTTGTCTTGAGCCTATAGGTTGTATTTGAAGTGAGATGGGTTTCCTGAAGGCAGTAGCACAATGAATCATTTTGGTTTTTTTTAAATCCAGTTTGACACTCTATGCCTTTTAAATGATGTGTTCAAGTTGTTAATGTTCAAGTTAGCTATTGATACGTGAGGGTTTGTTCCTATCATATTGTTAAGAAGTTGCTTTATGTTTTAACCTTTGTGGTTGATTGTGTGACCTGTAAGCTATACGCTTTTTTTTTTTTTTTTTTTTTTAGTTGGAGTCCCACTCGATCGCCCAGACTGGAGTGCAGTGGCCGCTCCCGGCCACCGCAGCCTCGACCTGCTGGGCTCCGGCGATCCTTCCGCCTCAGCCTTCCGAGTAGCCGGAATTAC